>NW_020872023.1:250771-253271 GCF_003789085.1 Penaeus vannamei
GAGAGAGAAGGGGAGAGAGAGGAAAGAGAGAGAGAGAGAGAGAGAGAGAGAGAGAGAGAGATGAGAGAGAGAGCAGAGAGAAAGGAGAGTGAGAGTGAGAGAGACGAGAGAGAGAGAAGAGAGAGAGAGAGATAGAGAGAGAAGAGAGCAGGAAGTAGAGGTTGTGTGAGATGGCTGCTCTAGTAGTCGAGCATACGTACGGGAACTACCCACTCCTCGGGGCCAGGCCTCTGAGCCCATGCGCCAGCGGTAAGAGCAAGGCAGCGCTCGGGCGCAAGAACAAACGGCCTCCCCCCCCCCGCCCCTGCAACGATTCTCATATAGGCGACCTGGCATTATCCAGAACCGACGCGACGACGACCACGACTGCCACTCTTCATAAGCGAGTCGGATCCGAGTGCGCGGCTTCCTCGGGCGCAATGTGTATCAAGGAGATTACTCGCTCTCGCATGACCAGCGCACGCCGAGCGAGATGCTCGCTGTGGGCGATTGTTTGGAGTGGGATGATAGTAGTGAAGCGAGAAAGAAAGGGGTAAAAAAAGGGGGGAGGATGCCAGCGTAAACAACACATTAATCTACATAATACTTGCCAACAGTTTTAAACGATAGCAACACTGTCGAATTAATAAACAGAAACAGTGACGATAAGCAACACTTGTCGAATTAATAACAGAAACAGTGACGATACCAACACTGTTGAATTAATAACAGAAACAGTGACGATACCAACACTATCGAAATAATACCAGAGAGTCACCATACCAACACTATCGAAATAAAACCAGAAACAGTGACAATACCCAACATTGTCGGATTAATACTAGCAACAGTGACGATACAACACTATCGACTAACTAATAACAATAAAAAAACAAAATAAAATATAAGAATAAGAATAGAATAACACAAATGCTAATAATAAGAATAATAATAAATAATAATAACAATAATGACAACAAACAATAACAATAATAAAAAACAACAAAATAATAATAATCATCAATAACAACATCAAAAACACTGACACCTAACAGGCAACACTGCAAAGAGCCCGCACACCCCACGCCAAGAGAGCAGAGCAACCTTATTGGCAATAATGTTAACGTGTGACGATCTGAGCTCCTGTGAGGGCACGTGCAGGGCGAGGGGACGGCTGAGGGGGGGAGGAGGTGTAAGGACCAGGGGGATGGAGGATGAGGGGGACGGAGGATGAGGGGAGGAGGAGGAGGAGGAGGAGGAGGTAAGGACCAGGGGGGACGGAGGATGAGGGGAGGAGAGGAGGAGGAGGAGGAAGAAAGGAGCCAAGGGGGGACGGAGAAATGAGGGAAAAGGGGTATAAGGGTGAGGGGATAATGAGGGGGAAGGGGATGTGAGGGGGAGGGGGATATGAGGGGGAAGGGGATGTGAGGGGGAGGGGTATATGAGGGGGAAAGGGGGATGAGGGAAAAGGACCAGATGAGGGACAGGGTGGAGTGGTATGGAAAGGGGAGGGGGGAGGGGGAAATGAGGGGGATAAGGATGAGGGATGAGGGACAGGGTGGAGGGGGATAGGGGAGAAGGGAGGATGAAAGGAAGAAGGGGGGAGGGGGTATTCAGTAAGCAATGGGAAGGGCTCAAGGAAAAAAAATATTAAAAAGAAAGCTGCGACTATAGAAAGCCGAGAAAAAGAGAGGGAAAGGAAAAAAAAAAGGCCAGAGAAAAAGCGAAAGCGGGACGAGGCAAGAAACGCGATACGGCGAGAAGTGCAAGATGTAGGGAAGACGGGTGAAGATGGGGGGGGGGAGCTTAGGGGTTAGGGGGAGGAGGTGAGGGGAAGGGGGTAGAGAAGACGAGGAATAGACGCCATGCCTTTCTCCCGCTTCTCTCTCCTCCCCCTCCTTCCTCTCTTCACCTCTCTCTCCCTTCCCGCCCACCCTCCTCCTCCCTTCACCTCTCCTCTCTCCGCTCCCTCCCTCCCGCTCCACTCCGCCTCTCCCTTCCTCCCCTCCCACTTCCCTTCCTTCTCCCCATCACCTATCCCCTCACTCCCCCTCTTTCCCTCCCCCCTCTCAATCCAACTCCCCCTCCTCCCTTTCTCCCCCTCCTTCCTCATTTTCTCCCCCTCCCTCCTCTCTACCCCTCCCCCCAGTAACCGGAGCCGGGGGGGGGGAGAGCACGCGAGCGACCTTTCTCCATCTCCCCGCACTCCCCTCCTCCTTGAACCCCATCTATCCCGACTTCCCGACCGTCTATCCGACCTTAAAAAGAAAAGAAAAAAAGAGAGAAAGAAAGAAGAAAGAAAGAAAGAAAGAAAAGAGAGAAAGAAAGAAGAAAAGAAAGAAAGAAAGAAAGAAGAAAGAAAGAAAGAAAGAAAAGAAAGAAGAAGAAAGAAAAGAAAGAAAGAAAAAAGAAAAAAAGAAAGAAAGAAAGAGAGAAAGAAAGAAAGAAAAAGAAAGAAAAAAGAAGAAAGAAAGAAAAAAGAAAGAAAGAAAAAAGAAAGAAAAAAGAAAAAAACCGGCCA
>NW_020872023.1:255771-280771 GCF_003789085.1 Penaeus vannamei
GGGAGGGGGTCGGGCAGGGGGAGGGAGGAGGGGAAGGGGGAGGGGGGTTAAGACACGTGCCGGATCTGCGTGTCGACACAATGGCTCCTGGCGCCCCGGACGCATCACATCGCACGGGCGATCTCGGAAGCGGCGTCGCCTTTCGCAAGTCCTTATCAGGCCCCCATTCGTTTCCTCCTTTACAAAATTCAGTCAAACGCATAAAATAAATACATACACATACCACAGATTAAATGAATAAATAGTAAGTAAAAAGAAAAAAAGAGAAAGAAAAAAACAAATGGAAAGTAGGCCTACGATCGGTAACCTGAAACAGCTCCACGAGGCCACGGGGAAGACCGGCATAAGTTCCCCGCGACGACGCCGAAGGGGGAAAAAGATGGAAATGTCCGCAAAACACGAGTCACAAAATATGAATCATCGATGACGCTGCCATTTATCATGAGTGAAGCGGTCAGAGCGGGGGCGGGGTGGTGGGGGGGAGGCACAGTGCCCCGGGAAGGTTAGGTTCTCACATTCCACGAGCCTCTTCTCTTTCTTCTCTCTTGACTTTCTCTCATTCTTCCGTAAGTTTTTTTTTTCTCTCTCTCCCTTTTTTAATCCTCGGCAGATTCATCCCCACACATTCTTTTACTTTTTTTCTACCGCGATGTTTTCTTAACTCTGTCAACATCCTCCCACTTTCTTCCCTTTCCCCGAGTTTCTCTTTCTCCTTTGCTTCCCTCCCTTCCCGGTAAACTGTCTTCCTTTTCTTTTCCTTTGGTTTCAAAAATTCCCTCCCTCAGGCTCTCCTTCCATTCCTCCCTCCCTCTTATTCCTCTCTCCTAGTCCTCCCACTTCTCGTCCTCCTCCTCCTTCTCCTCCTCCTCTCCTCCTCATGGTCTATCCATCCTCCTCTTCAAACCTCCTCGTCCACACAACCTTTTCATTTCCCACCTCGTGCCTCCGCCTCCCTCCCCTCCCCCTCCTCTTCCTCTCTTCTAAGTGATCCTAATTCTATTAAAATGTCTTGTTGCATTTTCCACGGTGAAGGCCACTAATTTCCTCCAGCTCCTCTCCCCTCCGGAAGATAAGAGCTTCTGAGTGGCAGAGATTGTGGGCAGGGAGCTGTGGGCAACGGGGGAAGGGGGAGGGGAGAGGTGGGGGGGGAAGAGGAGAGGGGGTGGAAAGCGGGAGGCACGTGTGCAACCCGCCAACATCTTCACATTCTTCTCAGAGATGGTAAGCGCATTAGAATACCTGTGTGTATACCTCTATGGGGGGAAGGGGGCTATACTGTACATGCAGAACCAATGCTATCACGTACGTCCTATTCCCTGTCCCTCTCCATCCTATCTCTCACCTGAGGGCGCCAATCCCCCCTTCCCCTCCTACCCCTCCCTGCCTCTGCCCTGGTCCGCGAGATCCCCTGCCGCTCGCGTGTCTCGCCAGGACCTGCGTGCGTGCGTGCGTGCGTGCGTGCGTTCGTGTCCGCCGTGAGCGTGCTTCTCCATCATCAGTCGCCGTGTTGACTTAAAAGACTGGGGGAAGGGAAGGGAAGGAAGGGAAGGGAAGGGAAGGGGCAGGGAGGGAGGAAGGGGGATAAGAGGAAGAGGAGGAGGAGGGGAGGATTAGTCTCTCGAGGTAACAGGGGGGGAGGGAGAGAGAGGAGGGAGCAAGACAGGGTTATAATCGATGCGTGCCCGCGCAGAGGTCAATACACAAGCTCCTCAAGGTGACCAAAAACAGACGGAAGATTGAATAACTTCCCACGCGGGGGCACACAAAACGGCCCCCGACGACGCAGCCGCCAGCAGCAGCTTCCCTTTCCCGACGAAACCCCCTCCCCCCCCCCCCCCTCCCCCCCCCTCCACCCCCCACGGGCCTCTCAACGAAGCCATTTCTTTCGCCGGACTCGTCAGGACGGCCAATATAATCAACTCGGGCAAACGAAACGTGTGTGCTCAAGCATGTTCGGGGAGGTACGAGGGAATGTAAACAAACGTGATGCAATGACGCGACGCGATCGCCGCTTCACAGAGAGAGAGGAGGAGGGAGGGGGGAGGAGGAGGGGAAGGGAAGGGAAAGGGAGGGAAGGAGAGGAGGAGGAGGAGAGGAGAGGAGGAGGAGAGGAGGAGCAGGAGAGGGAAGGGAAGGAAGAGGAGGAAGGAGAGAAGGGGAGGGAGGGACGGAGGGAGGGAAGGGACAGGGGAAGGGAGAGGAGGGAGGAAGGGGAAGGGAAGGGAGAGGGAGGAGGAGGAGGATGAGAGAGGAAGGGAGAGGAGGAGGAGGAGGGAATGAGGTGTAGGGGGAGAGGAGAAGGAGAAGAGGAGGAAGAGAGAGAAAGTGTAGTGGGAGAGGAACGAGGAGAAGGAAAGAGGAAGGGATAGACGAGATGAAGAAAGAGAAGGGAGAAGGGAGGAAAGGGAAGGCGGTGTGGGAGGAGAAGAGGGAGAAGAGGGAGAAAGGGAGGAAGAAGAGGAGGAAAAGGGAGGAAGAATGGGGAAAGGAGAAGAAAAAAGGAAGAGAGAGAGGGAGGTGGAAAGAAGAGAGAGGGAGATGGAAAGGGAGAGAAAGGAGAGGGAAAGGGAGAGATGGAGGGAGAGGGAAAGAGAGAAAGGGGAAGGTGGAGAAGAGGGACGAGGGAGAGGAGAGGGAGAGGGAGAGGGAGAGGGAGAGGGAGAGGTAGAGAGAGAGAGAGAGAGAGAGAGAGTGGGGGAGGGAAAGAAGGTGAAGGCGAGGATGTGGGAAAAACAACGGAAAGGGAGAGGGGAGAAAGGAAAGAAGGAAAAGGGAAATTGGTGAATAATAGAGAATGACGAAGATGCAGGGAGAGAGGGAGGGAGGGATGTGCAGACAGGACAAGGGGAGGGATGAGAAATACGACAAAGACAGGAATACAAAGAAAAGAAACGGAGCGAACAGGAAAAACGAGCGACGTGATCGAGAAGCATAAAAAAATAACGAAACGCAGATAACGAAAGACAACAATAGCAAACACACACACAACACATGCACGCACACACACACACATACATAAACACACACACAACAAACAAATGCACACACATACACGCACACAACACACACACACAACACACACACACACACACACACACACACACACACACACACACACACACACACACACACACACACACACACAACACAATAATAATAATAAAAAAATAAAAAATAAATAGAAAACAAATAAAAAAATAAAATATACGAAAAAAAAAAAATTACCCCCCAGATCTAACTACGCCTTAACGAAAGGCTGAATATTCACAGCACAACCGGATAGCAAACGAGACAACGCGGACGGACGGACAAACAGCCGGAGCGGTGTGGTCACAGGTGGCAGCGGCTCAGCGCACAAGACGTCACACCTGTTTAGCTGGTGCGAGGCAGGTGGTGGCAGCCTTGGGGGGTGGGAAGGGGGTGAGGGCGGGTAGGGGGTAGGAGAGGGGGGGTACGAGGAGCGGGTAGGAGGGGGTAGGAGGGGTAGGAGGGGGTGGGTAAGTGGGGTGGGGTAGAGGAGGAGGTAGGAGGGGGGGTAGGGAGGGGAAAGAGGTGGTGCTTGACAAAAATGTAGGTTGGAACTGAGGAACTGACTCGAGGTTCGTCATCGGGAATGGAGCATAGGAAGGAGAGAAGGCAAGAAAACGAAAAAAGGTAGATATACAGCTAAAAATGGGACAATACATAAGAAAAGTAAGAAAAGAAAAAGAAGGAGAAATCGGAAAAAATTACAACGATCGAATAAGAAATAAAACTCAAAAAAGCAAAAAAAAAGACGCAGAAGAATAAAAAAAAAAAAAAAAATCCGACACTCCTCCAGAGCCGAGAAGAGCCGAGAAAAGAAGTCGAAAAAGCCCCGTCGATCGCCCCCTCCTCCGTCCCCTCCCCTGCCCTCCCGCCCCCCCCCGCCCACCCCGCCCTGCCTTTACTCACCTGTCTTGTTTGTCGAGGGCCGCGGGGTGCTGCAAGATGGTCTGATTCTCCGTCATGGCCACAATGCTCTTGGTCCCGAGCTCTTTCTCTGCGGGGGAAAGAAAAGTCGTCTTTAATGCATTGCAGCCGAGGTTGACCCTGACCTCTAACAAGCCGCGGATCATGCACCGGAGAGCCGCGCCGGTTAAGCCAAATAACTAGGCAAGCAAAAAAAAAAAAGAAGAAGAAAAAAAAAAAAAAAAAAAAAAAAAATAAAAAAAAAAATAATAATAAATAAATAAATAAATAAAATAAATAAAAAAAGGGGGGGGTCTGAAGTAATTATTCAAGGAGACAAACAAGTAAATATTCAAATAATTACAAGACTAATCTGTTGGGTTTTATTTTGCATAAAATCTGAAAAATGAGGGTAATAAGCATTGCGTAAGATCAACACCGGCCCGTCTGGCACGCTGGGTACTATTACCCACCAGTTTCGGATGTGGAAATGGGAAGTATATTATTTCAAGTAGGAAAATACGATATTATATATTTAGTTATTATTTCCAAGTAAGAAAATACAATATCTTTCTTATTTACTTATTAGTGGTTCTGCTTCCCAACGTACTATACAGAAAACAAACAATCTTTTTCGCTAAAATATTACAAAGAGCAGCAGACAAACACGAAAGGGCGCCTTCCTTTCCGCCTGCCTCGCGCCCCGGCGACAGGCCGCGACGACGCGTGGTCAGGCGGCAGAAGGGCGTGAAGCAGCGGGCGCAGCAGAGCGGGGAGGCTCAAGTGGGCGGCCGCCACAAGTGCTGGCCGAAGGGGCTGAGTCACGGACTTACAGCTCGCTATTCACGCCCACCGCCGCCGCCGCCCTCGTCCCGGCAGCGGAGCGAAGCCAGAACCTGTTTCCGACTTGTTTGACGCAAGCGGACGGAGGAGGAATGGACTCGCTCCGCCCACCCCGCCCTTCGCGGCCGCCACTTCCGCCTTCGGGAGGAACGCGCCCAGCTCCTCGCGAGAAAGAAACAGAACGCACACTTGGCGCCGCATACCTCCCTCACTCACGCCCTCACGCCCTCGCGCCCCGCATACCTCCTTCGCTTGTTCATTCCCAATGCATTTGCTAAATGCATTTGCGGCTCGTCCAACGCCTGCACCGCAAAGGGAAAACATCTAACCGTAGGATATTTTTGTTTCGGAAAATACGTGATCTCACTGTTACAGAAAAACATGTCCCATCCTCTCCCCACCAGTCCATCACTTCCCAAAGAATCAATACGAACCAGTAACGACATCGATTCATACCGGCGTGAGATAGAATAATGATCCCTACAGACAACTGACCGATGGCTCTCCTTTCCGTAATAGGAAACGGACCCACCCCATGGAGAGGCGACCCCAGATGAATATGAGGAAATGAAATAAATGAAGTTGAAACCATAGAGGATCATGATAACACTGATATTCTAATCTGTTATTGTCAGCTCTAAAGGGGTTTATACACTTCTGGCATAACAAGATTACAGAATTTACCTGTGAAATTCCATAACTTTGTATGACATAACTTTATCTTTGTCAGCACTTATGGTATATAATATATGCATACATTTTAAAATATATATTTGTGTGTGTGTGTGTGTGTGTGTGTGTGTGTGTGTGTGTGTGTGTGTGTGTGTGTGTGTGTGTGTGTGTGTGTGTGTGTGTGGTGTGGTGTGTGGTGTGTTGTGTGTGTGTGTGCGTGTGTGGGTGAGTGTGGGTGTGTGTGTGTGGGGGGGGAGAGGGGTTAGAGTGTAGAACACGTTAGCAGCAGAGCTATAGGAGAAAAAAGAAGAAAGAAAAAGGCTTAAAAAAGGTAATAAAAAGATAAGGATAGAAAAAAAAAATACTCAACTGTTAAAAAAAAAAAGAAGAGAAAGTAAAAAAAAAAAAGGGGAAATACCCCACTCAGCACCCAGAAGCTGCCCCCCTCCCCAACCCCGCCCACCCCTTTCCAAACTTTCTCTCCCCACCGCCTCTCTTCCTCCTCCAGTCACCCCCCCTCCTCCCCCCCTCCCCCTCCCCCCAACACATCATCGCGCGAAACCCATCGTCAGACTTGGCGAAAAAAAAAAAAAAAAAAAAAAAAAAAAAAAAAAAAAAAAATCTGCAAGCAAGCAAGCAGCAGGAGGCAGGCAAGCGCGCCTCTTCAAGCGGACGCAAGAACTCGCCTGAAACAACAAAAGAGAAAGAAGTCGAGCTCGGATGAAATGAAGTTGTGAAATGGCGGGGCGGGCGGGGGGGGGGGGGGCGGGGGCCACCTCGCCTCGGATATTAAAGGCGGGGGAGGCACCTGGGGGAGGGGGGAGGGGGGAGGGAGGGAAGGGGAGACACCTGGGGGAAGGAAGGAGGGGAGGAGACTGTGGAGGGAGGGAGGGAGAGAGAGACCTGGGGGAAGGGAGGGAGGGAGGGAGGGAGAGCGTGGGGTGGGGGAAGAGCTCAGGTTCTTTTGATAAAGATTTTTTTTTGTTATTCATGGATTTATCTCTTCTCATGATATATTATTTTCAATCCTCAATCATCACACACACACACGCGCGCGCGCTCGGGCGCGCGATATATCCCTAAAAGACTAAAACCCATTTTCCTACATTCATTAAGCCTTTCCTTGGGTGCAGCGGGGGTGAACTACTTTTTAAGATCTCGCGTATTCTGAAAGACATAGGCCTATCTCATTTGGAAAGAAACTTCCGCGTATTCTAAAAGACATAGGCCTATCTAATTTGGAAAGAAACAGACCGAAACCAAAAACACAGCGAGACTAAGAGACATAAATCACCCCGAGGGACATGCCACAGACACTACCCACAGACCGTACCAAAATACCAAAATACCCAAGCGTTTCTCGAAGCGATATGCGAGCGAGAGGACGAGACACAGAGCCGGTCAGTTCAAACTGCCGAGTTCCGACCCAATGAATATTCATTATACGGACAAGCATATACACAAAAATAAACTTATATCTATCAGACAAGACATGCACATCCACCGTATAGACTGATAGATAAATGCAAACATATCTGACAGAGGGACCGATATCCATCTACTTATGTGTATATACATGTCCGTCTTTACGAACATTCACGGGTCGGACCTCGCACATCTCGAGAAACCGGCCCGAAAGACGCAAAAGCCGACTCCAGCGGAAGACCGGCTTTCTGCGCGTCCGACAGCGCTTCAGCCTCCGATTCACCGGAAACAACACGCGCAGAAGGCATAGAGAAAAGGGGGCGGAAATCAACGGCCTTTCACGAGACTTTGAGGAAACGGGCCAATGCAGAGATATTTTTTGGAAGGACAAATAAATGTATTTACACGGTGAGAGAAAACGTGTTATTATGACAGTTGTTACCCGAGCTTTTGAGTTCTGAGAGGGAGAGAGAGAGAGAGAGAGAGAGGAGAGAGAGAGAGAGAGAGAGAGAGAGAGAGAGATGAGAGAGAGAGAGAGAGAGAGAGAGAGAGAGAGAGAGAGAGAGAGAGAGGGAGAGAGAGAGAGAGAGAGTGAGAGAGAGAGAGAGAGAGAGAGAGAGAGAGAGAGGAGAGAGACGGAGAGGGAGAGCAGAGAGAGAGAGAGAGAGAAGAGAGAGAAGAGAGAGAGAGAGAGAGAGAGAGAGAGAGAGAGAGAGAGTGAGACAGGATACAGGAGAATAGGACAGGAACGAAGGAAGGAAAAACAGACATAAAAAAGAGGGGAAAGGTGAAGGGCCGCTAACATAGATAGACCGAGGGGTCAGACAGATAGATAGATAAACTTATGAATGTATAGATGGCTGGAAATTAGGACGAATAGACGGGAACGAGATATAAAATAGAAGAACAGAGGGTGAAACCGGGATATCCAGAGAAAGGGGAAGGGAACGCGACAGAGCACACAGGAAAGAAAAGCGGAAACGAAAGGAAGGAGAAAAGAAGATTAAAACGCATCTCGCAGACTAAAACCCGACGACCAACCCACCACTCCGCCGGACAGCCAACACGCGCAAATATTGCAACGCCCCTCCGAGCCCTGCACCCACCGGCCCAGCGCCCCGCCCAGCGCCACCCCGCCGACCCCACCGGCGCAACGGCGACCATTTCCCCGACAAAACCGGCCCTCATCATCCTCCCTCTTAACCGAAACCCGAATCCCCCAAGATGAGGTCATCGAGGAGATCATCAGAGGTCATCAGAGGTCATCCAGGAGGTCATCAGAGGTCATCCAGGAGGTCATCAGAGGTCATCAGAGGGACACGGACGCCAAAAGAGCCGGCCGTTTCCCGACCGCCGAAGAAACAGACAACAGACAAAGCAGACAATCCCGCACAAAGGCGACACTTCCGAGGCTCAAATCCGACGGCGATTGCGGGGCTTCGCTGGACGTCAGCCGGGCGCGGAAAACCCTCTCAAATGAGCAGTTTAATAAAGCGGCTGAGCTTGCAAATCTCGGCCCGCGTTCCGCCTCCGCCGATGGCCGTAATTAAGGAGCATTCCGGAGGCAGAACCTTCCTTTTTTTCCTCGTTTTTTCTAATTTTTTCCCTCTTTTTTTTTCGCTTGCTAATGATGGCCGATCTCAACCCTCGTTCTCAAACCTCTCGTGGAAATAAACCCAAAATATCAAACCGCAAAGGACAAAAAGGAGCCAAAATCTAGGAGCCAAAAACTGGAGAAAAAGCACAATCAAAAACCTTCCAAGATAGTAAAGCTAATAAAAAAAATAAAAACCAAACAAGTAAACAGAAAAGAAAGAAGAAGAAAAAGAAGAAGGAGAAGAAGAAAACGTCAACTGCCATCATTCACACCGATCAAAAAATCCCCAATTACCCCCCCCCCTCCCAGCAGCTCCTGATCCCCCCCCCCCCCTGTCATCCCACCTCGAGAGCGCCGCTGTAGACAAGGATTAAGAAGCCCTTTGTCCACACTGCGAACCAAGAGCCTCCTCATACTGGCGCGCGAGCTCCGGTTTCGCGTTTCCCCCCCTCTCTCTCCTCTCTCTCTCTCTCTCTCTCTCTCTCTCTCTCTCTCTCTCTCTCTCTCCTCTCTCTCTCTCTCATTATCTTCTCTTTCCCTCTCATTCTCCTTTTTTCCCTCACACTCTCCCTTTTCTCCCTCACACTCTCCCTTTTCTCTCTTCCCTTCCTTTTCTCTCTCTCACTCTCCTTTTTCTCTCTCACCCTCCCTTTCTCTCTCTCACTCTCCTTTTTTCTCTCTCTCCCTCTCCCTTATCCTCTCCCTCTCCATCCCTCTCCTTCTCCCTCTCTCGACGTCGGGATCTGAAGGCGTGCCATGCCCCCTTTGCACACCGTCGTCCAATTTTCACATAACAAAAAAAAAAAAGTTTTCCATTTCACAACCTCCTCTTTGGCTGCTTCAATCTGATTCAATTTATCTATTTTCTTGGTCTTGGCAAAATAATAACAATAACAGTGTGCAGTTTTATAACCTCCTCTTTCCTCCACTTCTTTCCCTTTCTCTTCACATTTCTTCATTTTCCCCCGTTTCCCCCCTTTTTTACATTTTGCAACGCAGTCCACTTAGCGCCTTGTCAACGCCTCCGCTTCGGTGCATTTAAAAAACAATCCCAACTGTCAGTTATCATTTCACTATTTTTTCGAGTAATATAAAATATTACAAATCCCATTAAATTTACTTTTTCGAGTAATATAAAACATCACAAACCCCATTAAACTTACTTTTTCGGGTAATATAAACATTGCAAACCCCTTTGTATACATTTCCTTCTAATCTGTGCTTGCCTCCACAAATCTCATCATAAAAACAAACAGAATTACTTGTGTATTCAAAATATAATATAATCAGGTGTCGCATACATAACTCACCAAATACGACCTATTTTCAATGTCTTTTCTTAATACATTTCAAGTAAATAATGACCAAAATCACATGCTAAGCCTACGAACCAACGCACTAACAGTGCCACAAAAGAGAAACACAATGTTATATAAGATAAATAACAATAAAAAAAATAATGACATTTTTCAAAATCACGCCCATGCCCGCTCCAACACCAGCCTTGCATCGCAAAGCCCACTCGCCCACTCGCTGGTGGGCGGGTGGGCGGGGAGTGGAGACGAGCGCGAAACTCGACACTTGGCCTCCACCGCACCATGTGGCTGCCAGGCGGGGGTGGGGGTGTGGAGGTGGGGGGGGGTGGAGGTGGATGAGAAGACGGGTAGAGTGGATGGGGAGATTGGGAGGGGGGCGGGGGCAAAGAAGAGAAACATAAATATAGAGAGAATAAAAAACTGAAGCAGAGATAAGAACGGAGGAAAAGATAGATAGATAGATAGATAGATAGAGAGAGAGAGAGAGAGAGAGAGAGAGAGAGAGAGAGAGAGAGAGAGAGAGAGAGAGAGAGAGAGAGAGAGAGAGAGAGAGAGAGAGAGAGGGGGGGGGAGGGAGGGAGAGAGGGGGGGAGGGAGGGGGAGAGAGGGAGAGAGAGAGACAGAGAGAGACAGACAGAGAAGAGAGAGAGAGAGAGAGAGAGAGAGAGAGAGAGAGAGAGAGAGAGAGAGAGAGAGAGAGAGAGAGAGAGAGAGAGAGAGAGAGAGAGAGACCAGAGAGAGCCAAATCTGTTATGATAAGTGCCTGCAGACCGGTAAGTGTGGGCGTGACGCGGAAGTGGAAAAGTGGAGGAGTAGAAAGGGAAGAAGAGACAAGGCAAAGTGGGGGCGAAGAGGGACATGGGCGGGGAGTCTAACACGGGCGGGAGGTAGGGGGGGGGGGGGGGGGGGCGTGATCTGAAAGGTAAGAGGTGAAAAGAGGGAGTCGAGAGGTAGAAGCGGGGGCGGAGGGGTGGAGTGTGGGCGTGATCGCGTGCGTGGGCGTGGGCGGGGCGATAAGGGATAAGAGAAAGGGCGTGGAGGAGGGGAGGAGAGGCAGACGAAGATAAACAGGGAAGGGAGAGAGAGAGTGCGAGAGAGAAATCTAACCAGAAGGAAGAATCGAGGAAGAAGAGAGAAAGTTGAGAAGGAGAGGTGGAGGGAAACGGGAACTAAAATAAAAGACAAAGAAAGGATAGAATAGCGTATAAAACGAGAAAACGTTGGATGAAAAACAAGCCACATTGTTTACGAAACAGAAAACGCAAAATATAAAATACAGAAACCTTACAAAAAGAAAACGGAAAAGAAAAAACATACCCACTGTACATAAACAGAAAACGAGAGAGAAAATCACAGACCATTTGCAGCACAGACGAAATCGGAGAGCGGTAAACTCGGTCATTTGGAAAAACGAGAGAAAAATAACAATTACGAAGAGCGAAGGCACACACACACAGGGAAAACAAACAAAGGTCGGCGGAAAGTGCGAGCGTGAAAGGGGGAGGAAAATGGGAAAAGAAAGCGGCGAGTGAGCGAGGTGACCTTTCACACGCGCGACGGGAGGAGAAAGAGGAAATTGATAAATAAAGGGAATTCTACAATAAAACACTTCGCAAGAAAAACGTTTCTCAAAGGGCATTACTTAACCATCAACGGAGACGAAAAGAAAATGATAAATAAAGTGAATTCTACAATAAAAACACTTCGCAAGAAAAACGTTTCTAGGGGCTTTACTTAACCATCAACGGAGGAGAAAGAGGAAAATTTATATAAAGTGAATTCTACACTTCGCAGGAAAACGTTTTCAAGGGCTTTACTAAACCATCAACGGAGAGAAAAGAAAATGATAAATAAAGAGAATTCTACAATAAAACACTGCACAAGAAAAACGTTTTCAAAGGGCATTACTAAACCATCAACGGAGACGAAAAGAAATTGATAAAGTGAATTCTACAAATAAAACACTTCGCAGGAAAAACGTTTCTCAAAGGGCTTTACTAAACCATCAACGGAGACGAAAAAGAAATTGATAGATAAAGAGAATTCTACAATAAAACACTTCGCAGGAAAAACGTTTCTCAAAGGGCATTACTAAACCATCAACGGAGACGAAAAGAAAATGATAAATAAAGGGAATTCTACAATAAAACACTTCGCAGGAAAACGTTTTCTCAAAGGGCATTACTAAACCATCAACGGAGACGAAAAGAAAATGATAAATAAAGAGAATTCTACAAAAAACACTTCGCAAAGAAAAACGTTTCTCAAAGGGCATTACTAAACATCAACGGAGACGAACAAGAAAAACGTTTCTCAAAGGGCATTACTAAACCATCAACGGAGACGAAAAGAAAATGGTAAATAAGGTGAATTCTACAATAAAACATTGCACAAGAAAAACATTTCTCAAAGGGCTTTACTAAACCATCAACGGAGACGAAAAGAAATTGATAAATACAGTGAATTCTACAATAAAACATTGCACAAGAAAAACATTTCTCAAAGGGCATTGCTAACCATCAACGGAGACGAAAAGAAAATGATAAAGTGAATTCTACAATAAAACACTTCGAAAGAAAAACGTTTCTCAAAGGGCTTTACTAAACCATCAACGGAGACGAAAAGAAATTGATAAATAAAGGGAATTCTACACAATAAAACACTTCGCAAGAAAAAACATTTCTCAAAGGGCATTAGTGAACCATCAACGGAGGAGAAAGAGGAAAATGATAAATAAAGTGAATTCTACAATAAAACACTTCGCAAGAAAAACATTTCTCAAAGGGCATTAATAAACCATCAGCGGAGACGAAAAGAAAATGATAAATATAGCGAATTCTACAATAAAAACACTTCGCAAAAAATAACAAAATCTCACAATGGGCATTACTAAGCCATTAACGAAGACGGAAAGAAAAAAAAAAATCGAGGGAACACAGGAAATATGGGCTGTGAATATGAGTAAAAATGGGCTGTGAATATGAGTAAATATGGGCTGTGAATATGAGTAAAAATGGGCTGTGAATATGAGTAATGGGCTGTGAATATGAATGGCTGGGAATATGAGTAAATATGGGCTGTGAATATGAGTAAAAATGGGCTGTGAATATGAGTAAAAATGGGCTGTGAATATGAGTAAAAATGGGCTGTGAATATGAGTAAAAAATGGGCTGTGAATATGATATATGGGCTGTGAATATGAAGTAAAAATGGGCTGTGATATGAGTAAACTGTGAATACGAGTAAATATGGGCTGTGAATATGAGTAAAAATGGGCTGTGAATATGAGTAAAAATGGGCTGTGAATATGAAAAATGGCTGTGAATATGAGTAACTGTGAAATATGAGTAAATATGGCTGTGAATATGAGTATGGGCTGTGAAATATGAGTAAAATGGGCTGTGAATATGAGGGCTGTGAATATGAGTAAAAATGGGCTGTGAATATGAGTAAAAATGGGCTGTGAATATGAGTAAAAATGGGCTGTGAATATGAGTAAAAATGGGCTGTGAATGAGTAAAATGGCTGTGAAATGAGTAAAAATGGGCTGTGAATATGAATAAAAATGGGCTGTGAATATGAGTAAATATGACTGTGAATACGAGTAAATATGGGCTTGAATATGAGTAAATGGGCTGTGAATATGAGTAAAAATGGGCTGTGAGTAAATATGGCTGTGAATATGAGTAATATGGACTGTGAATATGAGTAAAAATGGGCTGTGAATATGAGTAATATGGACTGTGAATATGAGTAAAAATGGGCTGTGAATATGAGTAAATATGGGCGTGAATATGAGTAAAAATGGGCTGTGAATATGAGTAAATATGGGCTGTGAAATATGAGTAAATATGGGCTGTGAATGAGTAAAGATGGGCTGTGAATATGAGTAAAAATGAGCTGTGAATATGAGTAAAAATGGGCTGTGAATATGAGTAAATATGGGCTGTGACTGAGTAAATATGGGCTGTGAATATGAGTAAAAATGGGCTGTGAATATGAAAAAAGATGGGTTGTGAATATGAGTAAATATGGGCTGTGAATGTGAGTAAAAATGGGCTGTGAATAATTTGGCTGTGAATATGAGTAAAAATGGGCTTGTGAAAATGAGTAAAAATGAATATGAGTAAAAATGAGCTGTGAATATGAGTAAAAATGGGCTGTGAATATGAGTAAAAATGGGCTGTGAATGAGTAAATATGAGCTGTGAATNACACGCCAAACACCGCACCCACCCACAACACAATTTTATATATATTCTAAAATACTATATATTATAATATATATATATATATATAATATATAATATATAATAATAATTATGTGTGTGTGTGTTGGTGTGTGTGTGTGTGGTGTGTGGTGTCGGTGTGTTGTGTGTGTGTGTGTATGGTGTGGTATGTTGTGTGTGTTTGTAATGTAGGGATATACATAATATATATATATATATATATATATATATATATATATATATATATATATATATTATATATATATACACATGGATTCGTCATGTCATCACCCCTCGCCTTGTTATTCAAATTAAGTTCATTTGTCTTTTTTCAAATAAATCACTGAACGGAAGTCACCTGACAGAAGGACAGAAAAAATTAGGGGTTCACAGAAGGGGTCAGACGAGGCTTCAGTTGCGTTTTGAAAAAGGTCACGAGATACTTTATTTCTGATTAAAAGGCATATGTCTCTCTATTTTATGCATATACATAAACACAACATACACACACACACACACACACACACACACACACATACAAACACACACACACACACACACACATACACACACACACACACATATATATATATATATTTAATTATATATGTATATATATATATATATATATATATATATATATATATATATATATATATATATATATATATATATATATATATATATATACATATATGTACATATATATAAAGACAGGCGGGGGGGACGCTACAAATTGAGCGTGGATGCCCCGTGAGATAAAGCGTGACAGAGTGCCGATAAGACAGTGCCAGAAAACCAGCGACCATTGCTGGAGTGCGAGATCGGTGGGAGGGAGGGAGAGGGGAGGGGAGGGGAGGGGAAGGGGAGGGTAAAAACAATGGGAAAGAAAGAGGGAGATAAAAAGGCAGAGAATGGGGGACACCGAGAGGGTGGGAGGGAGGGAGGGAGGCAGAGAGGGAGGGGGGGAGAGAGTAGAGAGGGGAGGGAAAGAGAGGAGAGGAGAGAGGGAGAGAGAGAGAGAGAGAGAGAGAGAGAGGAGAGAGAGAGAGAAAGAGAGAGAGAGAGAGAGAGAGAGAGGAGAGAGAGAGAGAGAGAGAGAGAGAGAGAGAGAGAGAAGAGAGAGAGATGCAAAACATTACAAAAAAAGAGAATTATAAAAAAAAATTAGAAAGAACACATCCTCCCCCCCCAAAAAAAAAAGGAAATAAAAAAGAAAAGAAACCCTTCGTGGACAAGTTATTATCCGAAGCGTTCTCGTAGAGTGAATACTCTTGCATCGACCGCACCTCACAATGGCCGCCGAGGTTGTTCATCAGATGTGAACGAAGGTTTTTACACTAGGTCTTTTGCTCATTTTCTCTCGCTGGACAAAGAGAATAAATAAATGGAATGAGGGAAAAACATATTGTGCTGTCGGGGAATAAGGAGCGAGGGTAAGAAGAAAAGCAGAGGAAGGAGAAGAGGAGAAAAAGGAAAAAGAAAAAGCGATTCGTCGAAAGTCGCCTTGTAAGCGATCTGAAATTGATACGCCTGGGTCCTTCACATACACTTCATGACTCTGTTACGTACACACCGTCGACTATTACGCAATATGACTATTCGTAATATAACACATTATATCAAAATTGCGGAGATGATGATGCAACAAACAGTTAAAATACCAAATAAGAAAAGTGGCGTCATTCAGCCCCAATGACGTAAAAATATTGGTCTTCTCGGTAAGGCGATACGATCAAGGACCTTAGCAAGAATTACAATAAAATTACGAAAATGTTAGACCCTGAGATTCCGTCTCAGTATTTGTATACATACAGGATGTGTATGCGATATGCACGTGTATAAACAGGCGGACCACACACACATACACACACACACTAAATACAACCCACACAACACACACACACACACACACACACGCGCATGCGCGCATTCACTCACATTCACACACACAAATATGTAGGTATATATATTCTTATCTGTATATTTATTTATATGTATGTGTGCATTTGTGTATGTGTGTGCGTATGTGTATGTGCATTCGTAAGTGTGACGCCCATACCTATAACATACATACAATACACAAATAAACATAACCACATACGATTTGTATTTCATCATCGGTGACCCTTGACCCCTCCCTCCTGTCACACACCCCCCCCCCCCCCCCCTCCCCACCCCCACACTCTCTAAGGTTCCTAGCTGGCTTCCTCCAACTCGAGTTCTATTGTTCTCGAAAAAGTGGCTGTTTAAGAGGCCAACAAGAACACTTATATTTTGTCAGCTTACCTCCCTTCATCCGTGGAAAATGTAAAGCAATGAGTGAAAATGCCAATATAGTCATAGCTGTTTTGTAAGGAGCAGGTATATATATATATATATATATATATATATATATATATATATATATATATATATATATATATATATATACATGTGTGTGTGTGTGTGTGTGTGTTGTGTGGTGTGTATGTGTGTGTGTGTGTGTGTGTGTGTGTGTGTGTGTGTGTGTGTGTGTGTGTGTGTGTGTGTGTGTGTGTGTGTGTGTGTGTGTGTGTGTGTGTGTGTGTGTTGTGTGTGTGTGTGTGTGTGTGTGTGTGTGTGTGTGTGTGTGTGTGTGGTGTGTGTGTGTGTGTGTGTGTGTGTGTGTGTGTGTGGTGTGTGTAGTGTGTGAGTGTGTGTGCATAATAACAACAACACCAACAACACCAACACCACCAACTATAATAATAACAATAATGATAATAATAAGAACACAAACAATAACAAAAATAAATAAAATGGTAACAATGCTAACAACAACGGTAACAATCACAAACCATACAAAACGACATGCAGCACCAAACACCCCATCAATAACACAGCGGAGTTCAGCGGAGACACAAGTTCGAACCCAAAGCACGAAGACACGGCGACCGGTTAAGGATGACCGCAAAGGGGGCGTGTCTCCGCAGTGTGATACAAGCAAAGATATTCACAACACACACACGCACACCACGCACAGACACACCACACACGCACACACATGCACACGCACGCCACACACACACACACACACACACACAACACGGGGTTCAGTAGTTTGGGACTCACGTTTGGGCAGTTAAGGCCAGATGTACTTGTGTGTGTGTGTTTTGTTTGTTTTTTGAGGGTGTTCTTCGGCTATGGATACGGGTGTGTTTTTATATGGGTCTAGTTATGTGTATTTTCTTCATGTCTGTTCACAAGCACACACGCACACGCACGCACGCACGCACACACACGCACGCACGCACACACACTCACACAACACGAACACACACATTTTTGGGGGAGGAGTGATCTTTAGAACGCGTGTATGTGTGCTTATGAAACTATGTTTTATATCTACGGTCCCTTGCTATTGAAAACATCAAGCAATTTCGTCTGCTTTTTATTTGTCCATGTATGTGTATATACGGGCATACGGTACTTTCTTGCAGTAATGTGCCGGGAAATTGCATCCGGGTTACATTACGGAGACCATAAATAAGAAGCTGTTATTTCCAGTTTGTAGAGAAGAGAAAGCGAAAACTGCCAGGTCATGTAATAGAGAAAGGAGAAGACGTCTTCCCAGAAATTCACTGTGGAATGGAGTCCCTTCTTCCCAAAATATAAATAAGGAAGCTTTTGGGCTTGTTAAGTTTATTCAGCAGAAATAGGAAGATGAAGAAGAAGGGAAGAAATCACGATGTAGAAAATAGCATTGCTCTGATAAAATGGTTTTCATTTTCTATTCTTCTCCTTCTTTCTCTCTTTCTTTCTTTAATATTTTTCTTTAAAGAGGAATTTATCGATTAATATTCATGCTAGCAATTGTACTCATAGATGCTATGTTTCCTTCCATCATCACTATTATATTACGAGTCCCATTGTTAATGCTTTTACTGTTACCATAATTTTAACTCGTCTGTTTTTTACGAGGATCACAATACCTTGAAGGACAGAAAGAGGTAATTACATAAAACTGGAGTAATGGCTGTCCGTGCATCACACAATTTAAAATTATGGACTGGAAAAGATTCGTTGGCCTATTCCTTCACTTGTTATCCCCAAAAGAAGTCAAACTGCTGATGTTTACCGTAAGTCGTAATCAAATGCACTTTGTAAACTGTAATGTATTTTCCCATCTTTACTTCTTTCAACACCAAAATTGCAAGTTCCTGCTATATCAATTTGCTTTTCTTTACCGGGCACAATGGCCTATTCGTGGTACAATAACGAATGCATAAAAAAACGTTTACAACCTGGGAAGTTACATGGAAAGCCATTCATTCCTTAATTCCCATTGGTCATTCAGTAACGGTCGGCGCGATGACGTCATCCTTCGTTTGCCAGTTCACCTTATTTTCGTCGTTATTATTGCGAAATCTCTCAATATCTTTGTATTTGAATCTCCCCCCCCCCTATATACGTTTGAGTTTTATGTGTATAGTGCACGGCAATTTTCAAAATGATATGGGTCTGTTTATATGGATACGCACGTCGTTGGTTGTTGCCCAAATGAAGACTCATATTTTTATATCTCGGGTTTATGGGAGGAAGCAGTCTTGTTTACGGGACTGTATTAAAAGTTCCGGTATTGCCCTTATTAAAAGGACAAAGAGAGAATAGAGGACACTATATCACGGGTTTATATTCCAACGGCCATGAGGGACGGAGAGTACGATTTGAGGTTCCTTGTCTGTGTCTTTTTTTTCTCTTTTTTTTTTTTCGAAAATCACTTTTTGGTCATCGAGAGCGGGGAAAAGTTAGGAGTTGGGAAGGTGCCACTTTTCGAACATCTTGTTCTCAACTTTTCTGCATCACTTTTCACGCGTTATCTTTACTTATTCTTCCTTTTTCAAAGTATTGTTTGCATTTATTTCTATTTATTATATTTATTCAGATAAATTTCAAATTATTTAAGACTACGTACACAGTGAAAGAAAACGGTAGTGCAGAGCCGAATCGTGACGTCACAGCCGGGTTGTCGGCGCCTGAAGAGCTCTTTTCATGGCAGCATTTAATCCGCTTTCAGGTGACCCAGATTTGAACTCCTGTTTGAGTGTCATTCGACGCCCACTCGCGAGCATGCGGCCGCGCCCAGTCGTGGAGGGACGCCCGCAGGAGTGCATATCGAGGGAGATACGGGTACGCTGCGGTTACACACGTGGCGTAAATACACACGTGCAGGAGAACATGCACAGCACACACACACACACATAACGCACGCACGCACGCACGCACACACACACACACACACACACACACACACACACACATCTCTCTTTCTCGCATAAACACGTACCTATATATATATATATATATATATATATATATATATATATATATATATATATATATATATATATTCTCCTCTCTCTCTCTCCTCTCATCTCTCTCTCTCTCTCTCTCTCCTTCTCTCTCTCTCTCTCTCTCCTCTCTCTCTCTCCTCCCTCCTCATCTCCCTCCCTCCCTCCTCCCTCCCTCTCTCTCTCTCTGTCACACCCAAACACACACGTAAAGATCTATTTCCATTCACATCTATCTATCTGTACGAGTGACACCCCAACCTAGGGACCATAAAGGGACAGCGAGAAAAGATTTAGGAAGCCTCGAGGGGTTTGCCATGAATTGTACGTCCCTCCCCCCCCCTAGAAAGAAAGAAAGGAAGGAAGGAAGGAAGGAAGGGAGGGAGGGAGGAGGAAGGGAGGGAGGAAGGGAGGGAAGAAGGGAGGAAGATGGAGGAAAGAAGGAAGGAAGGAAGGAAGGGAAAAGAAAGAGAAAAGAAGAAAGAAAGAAAGAAAAGAAGAGAGAGAAGAGAAAGAAGAGAAGAAAGAAAAAAAAGAAAGAAAGAAAGAAAGAAAGAAAAAAAATAGAAGAATAAAAAGAAAGAAAGAGACGAAAGAGAGAAAGGAAACGAAGAGAAAGAAAGAAAGAGACGGAAAAAAAGAAAAAAGAAAGAAAAAAATAGGTTGGGATTCTGAATTGAACAAAACTTGCATCACAGTTCATGTTTTTTTTCTGATTATATTCAGGTATGTCGCAAGGATAATTTTAGTATTGCTAATCTGTCAAATTATGCGAATTTAACCAAATCTATTTTTTTTTTCTTCGTAAATCTGCATCCGAATTTTTGACATTATTTATGGTGACATTTGACGGAATATGAAAAATATAGAGATAAAAAAAAAGTTTTACATTTAATCTGCATATGAATTTTCAACATAATTTATGGTGACATTTGACAGCATGTTAAAAGATGGACGATGAAGATGTTAAAAAATTCCTCAAGAGGGAATAGAATGTTAAGAAAATGGAATAAAAGAGAGGAGAAAGGAGAATCGCTGATATATATATAATACATATCCAAGTCATACCATTTCCCACTCCGACCCACTCCAACCCACACAAACCTCTCTAAACCACTCCAACCCACTCTAGCCCACTCTGACTCACTATGACCCGCTCAAACCCACCCTAAACCACTCAAACCCACTCTAGCCCACTCCGACCCGCTCAAACTTACTCTAACCCACTCCGACCCCACTCTAAACCACCCCTAAAACCACTCCGACCACTCCGACCCACCCATCCCATTCATACCCACTCCAACCCACTCCGACCCACTCTAAACCCACACAAACCCACTCCGACCCCACTCCAACCCACTCTAAACCACTCCAACCCACACAAACCCACTCACCACCTCAACCCCACTCCCACCCACTCCAACCCACTCCGACCCACTCCAACCCACTCTAACCCACTCAAACCACTCCAACCCACTCTAAACCACTCAAACCCACTCCGACCCACCCCAACCCATACTATTTATCATTTCTGCATTTAGCCAAGCGGAGACTAAAACTGAAATATGACAATATGCAAACTTTTATAACGACTCTGTCATTAATAATCCCCAGCTGTTGTCATAATTATAAACTGTGGTTCTCGCTGATTTAAAGAGACAGGGAGATGGTGATTATACGAGAGGAAGAAAGAGAGAGAGAGAGAGAGAGAGAGGAGGAGGAAAGAGAGAGAGAGAGAGAGGAGAAGAGAGGAAGAGAAGAGAGAGATAGAGAGAGAGAGAGAGAGAGAGAGAGAGAGAGAGAGAGAGAGGAGGGGGAAGGGAGAAGAGAGAGAGAGAGAGAGAGAGAGAGAGAGAGAGAGAGAGAGAGAGGAGAAGAGAGAGGAGAGAGAGAGAGAGAGAGAGAGAGAGAGAGAGAGAGAGAGAGAGAGAGAGGGGAGAGAAAAGAGAGAGAGAGAGGGGGGGGTAAGAGATAGAGAGAGGTAGAGGGAGAGGTAGAGGTAGATGAGGGAAAGAATGAGAGAGAGAGAGAGAGAGAGAGAGAGAGAGAGAGAAGAGAGAGAGAGAGAGAGAGAGAGAGAGAGAGAGAAGAGAGAGAGAGAGGAGAGAGAGAGAGAGAGAGAGAGAGAGAGAAGATAGAGAGAGAGAGAAAGAGAGAGAGAGAAAGAAAGAGAGAGATAGAGAGGGAGAGAAAAAGAAAGAAAGAGAGAGATAGAAAGGGAGAGAAAAAAGAAAGAAAAAGAAAGAAAGAGAGAGAGAGGAAAAAAATAAGAACGAGATAGAGAAAGAACTCGAGACAGACAAACAAACGCACCAACCAAAAACCAACAACACAACAAACCAGAGACAGACAGACAGACAAACAGACAAAGGAGACACAGAAGACCGCAACACCGCCCTCTGATATCGGTCATCCGACATCGGCAGCAAATTCAGTCGGATGAAGCCGTTATCGCGGGTTTTATCGGTCGGGGGGGGAAGGACCGGCGGGTGGCGGGTGGGGGGGGGAGGGGGGGGGGGTGATTTACCATTGGCTGTTCTGGCCGCCCACGCCCGTGCCTGATTGGGCGTTTCTGTGGGTGTGGGTGTGTGTATATGTACACACACACACACACACACACACACACACATTTGTCTCACTCTCTCTCTCTCTCTCTCTGTCCTCTATATATATATATATATATATATATATATATATATATATATATATATATATATATATATTATATATATATATATATATATATATATATACTATATCATATGTGTGTGTGTGAAAGAATGTTCATGCATTCATGTCTGCTACATATACACGTGGGCGTGCGCTCGCGTGTTTGTGTCTGTGCGGGCGTAGGCAATTTGTGTGTCTGTTTGTCGCTGTGTGTCTATGCATAATATTATCGCCGACGCATCTCGTACCCTTGGCTTATTCCCTTCTGTTTTGTTAAGAATGAAAGACAGACATAATAAAGAAAACAATAAAGAGGGGAAAAATATGACCAAAAATATAAAACCTTGTTATAAAAAGAAGAAGAAGAAAAAACAACAACTACAACAACAACAACAAAAATACAGAGGGAAGTAGCAGGAAATATAAGGCGAAATAAATAATACGAGAGAATTTAAATGCCACGCAAAAAAAAAGAAAAAAAAAAAAAAAAAAAGAAAAGGGAAACCGGGCGACACACACACAGCGGGAGGTTTTTTGATGTGACCCGCTGGCGCCATTTCCCCCTCCCCCCTTCACCCGGCCTCTCCCACCTCTCTCCTCCCTTCTTCCCTTTCTCCTCCTCCCTCGCCTCTCTCTGCCCTCTCTCCTCCCTTTTTTCCCTCCCTTCTCCATCCTTTCCTCTCCCCCCCCCGCCTCTCCCTACCCTCTCTCTCTCCCTCTTTCTCTTTTTCTCTCCCTTCTCTGCTCTCTCTCTCTCTCTTCTCTCCTCCCTTCTCCATCCTTTCCTCCTCTCCTCTTCCCCTCCTCTTCCTTCCACCCCCCGCCTCTCCCGCCTCCCCTCCCTTCCTCTTCCCCTTTCTCCTCCGCCCTCCGCCTCTCCCGCTCTCTCTCCTCCTTCTCCCCTCCCCTTCTCCATCCTTTCCCTCTCCCCCCTCCTCCCTCTCCTTCCCCTTCCTCTTTCCTTCCTCCCCCCCCCTCTCTCTCCTCTCCCTTCCCTTCCCTTCCCTTTCCCCTCCAACCCCCTCCCCTCCCTCCCCCCCCGTTTCCTTATTTTTAGGCGCCAAATAATGAAAAGTTTTTGCGCAAAAAGCGTAGGAATGAAGGCTATTATTTTGGAAGCCATTGTTGGTGTTGCATTTTGCCTTTTGCAACATTCGTTTGATAAATGACGAATGATTAATCTTTTATGCTGGCGTTCTTTTTCGAAATCGAGTGTGGGAAGATGCACTGTCTTCTTTAAAAACAAACAAACAAACAACAACAACAAATAAAAAAAAACGTATTCTTTTCCTTTCCTGGGAAGATGCACTGTCTTCTTTAAAAAACAAAACAACAACAAAAAAACGTATTCTTTTCCTCTCCTTTCATTCATTATCATTATTACTATTATTATTTAAATTGAATAATTATGTCAATTGCATAAAAAAAAAACTCCCACACTTGCTTATTCACACGAACAATACATTACGTAATGAACGATGTAGATAAAGAATGAATTAACATATATCATTGAATATGTATCCTTATGCACCTTCATTTTAAGGTTCATTTCAATCTTACTTTCCATTTTTTTTTTTTTACTTTCCATTCTATTTCTTTCACTTTTGTTTTCCCAATGAGATCATTCGTAAAAAAAAAAAAAAAAAAAAAAGAAAGAGAAAAGAAATTAGATAAAAAAAAACTAATGCAATATTTTTTTTTTCTTCAACAGGTACGACATCTTTCGGTCTCTGCAGCGGTGGGTACAGTGACGTCATTTCAATCACATGACAATTTGGTGATTAGTACCGTAATTAGCTATGGGAAGAAAAGAGAAGCAGGAAGAACGAGAGAGAGTGAGAGAGAGAGAGAGATTGAGATTGATAGATATATAGATAGATAGATAGATAGAGAGAGAGAGAGAGAGAGAGAGAGAGAGAGAGAGAGAGAGAGAGAGAGAGAGAGAGAGAGAGAGAGATGCATGTGCGCATATGAATAAATGAATAAACAAATGCAGAGATGAATGATATGAAATATATATACATATATATATATATATATATATATATATATATATATATATATATATATATATATATATATACATAATATATGTATGATATATATACCTATACTATATATATATATATATATATATATACACGATATATAATATTATATTATATATATATACATACATATATATATATATATATATATATAATATATATATATATATATATATATATATATTAATATATATATATATGTATATTAATATATAGCATATATATAACATATATACATATATAATATATATATTATAATATATATATATATATATATATAATATTATACATATCAGTTATATTATTTGTATGTTAATTCATGCCAATATATAACCTCGTTTCATCTCCAGTTCATTTCCCTTCGAACGCCTGTCCAATTTTTCCTAATAAGCTTCACGCGAAAGAGAGAGAGAGAAAAGGCCGAAGCAAGAACAGATAAATGAAGCAGCAAGTTTTGGAAAATTGGACTTGCGTTCGATGGGAAATGAAGCAAGTTTTGGGTCGGCGTGTCTTTTGAGTCCAAATAAGAATTTTAAAGTACAGGAAACTTGAGATGGAAATTGCGGACTCCGAAATAGGGCGCCTGATCTGGGTTCATGTGCGGGGCTGCGGGGGGTTTGGGGAAGGCTTCCTATTTATGTATTATTGTGTATAATATATATATAAAGTATATAATATATATATATATATATATATATATATATATATATATATANTACCCCATTTACTCCTTTCTTCCTTCTCTTTTTTCTTATTCCTATTACCTCCTACTCTGCCTTCTCCTCCTCCTCTTGCTCATCTTTCTCCCTTACTTCTCCTCTTTTTCTCTCCGCATTCCTTCTCCGTCATTCCTCTGCTCCTCTTTCCTCTTTCTTTTCTTCTTCTTCCCCCACTCCTCCTCCACCTCTTCTTCCTCTCTCCTATTTCTTTTCTCCTCCTCCTCTCTCTCTCTTCATTCC
>NW_020872023.1:285771-292975 GCF_003789085.1 Penaeus vannamei
GCCTTTTCTATCCTATTCTTTTTTTAATCATCTCTCTCTCTCTTCCTCCTTTCTTTCATCTCTCATTCCTGGTCTTCTTTTCCTTCACCCTCTACCATTTTTGTTTCCTCTTCTCTCTATCCTTATTCTCTTTTCTTTGGCCTTTTTTTATCAACTCCGTCTCATCTTTTATTCTCCCTCTCTCCCTATCTTCCTTCCTGCTTTTCTCTCTTCCTCCAACTCCCATTCCTTTTTCGCTCTCCCTCTCTCTCCCTCTCTCCCTGCCTCCTTCACCCTCTCTTCGTATCTCTGTTTATAGATTTCTTCCTCTATCGCCTCCTCCCCTTTCCTCGTCCATTCTCCCCTCTCTCTATTCCTTCTTCCATTCCCCCTCTGTCTCCACTCCCTCCCCCCCTCCCACTTCCTTCCCTTTCCTCCTCCCTCAATCCCTCCCCATTTCCTCCACCCTCCTCCTCTTCCTTCCCTTCCTCTCTTCCTCCTCCCTATCTCCTTCCCTTTCCTATATTTCCCTCGCATCTTCCTCTCCCTCCTTCCTTCCTCCCTCCTTCCTTTCATCATCCTACCCCTCCCCATCTTTCCTCCCTCCTTCCTTCCTTCCCTCCTTTCCTTCCCTTCCTCCCTCCCTCCCCCTCCTCCCTCCTTCTTTTCCATCACCCTTCTTCCCTCCCTTCCTCCTCCTTCCTTTCCATCATCCCCCTCCTTCCTTTTATCACCCCCCCCTTCCCTCCTTCCTTGCCTCCCTCCCCCTCCCTCCTTCTCTCCTTCCTTTCCCTCCCTCCTTCCTTCCATCACCCACACCCCTTCCCTCCCTCCCCTCCCTCCCTCCCTCCCTCCCTCCCTCCCTCCCTCCCTCCCTCCCTCTCTCCTCCCTCCCCCTTCCTTCCATCCCCCTCTCTCCTTCCTTTCCTCCTTCCCTCCTCCTCTCTTCCCTCCCTCCCTCCTTCTTCTTCTCGCAAAGAAAGGAAATCGAAGGAAAAGATGTTCCATTTGGCTAGAGTGACGACTCATGTCTCACTTGTTCCTTGGGAGAGAGAGACGAAGGAGGAGAAAGAGGAGGAAGAAGAAAGGGAAGAGGAGAGGTGAAGGGAAGAAGAGGGGGAAGAAGAGGAAGAGGAGGAGGAGGAGAGGTGAAGGGGAAGAGGGGGAAGAAGAGGAGGAGGTGGAGGAGGAGGAGGAGGAAGAGAGGTGAAGGGGAAGAAGAGGGGGAAGAAGAGAGGAGGAGGAGGAGGTGGAGGAGGAGGAGGAGGAGGAGAGAGATGAAGGGAAGAAGAGGATGGGGGAATCGGAGGAGGAGGTGGAGGAGGTGGAGGAGAGGAGGAGGAGGAGGAAAGAGAGGAGGAGCATGAAGGGAAGCAGAAGGGGAAGAAGAGAAGGAGGAGGAGGTGGAGGAGGAGGAGGAATGAAGGGGAGAAGAGGTGGGTGGGGAGGAGAAGGAAGAAAAGGAGGAGGGGAATCGAAGGAAGAAGAGGTGAGGAAAAGAAGGGGAAAAGAAGGAGAAGGAAGAGGAGAGGAGAATGAAGGGAAGAAGAGAAGGAGGAAATAGAGCAGACGGAAAAGAAGAGGAGAATGAAAAAAAAGAAGAGGAGGGGGAAGGAGAAGGAGAAGGAGAAGGAGGAGGCGGATGAAAGCGAGGAGGAGAGTGAAGGGAAGAAGAGGAAGAAGATAAAAGGGAGGAGAATGAAGGGGAATAGAGGGGGAAGAAGATGAGAAGGAGGAAGAGGGAAAGTGAGAATAAAGGAGAGGAATAAGGACGAGAAGGGGAGCATGAACAGATGGCATGAACAGTGGGAAGAGATAAGGGAAAGGAAAAGGGGAGAAGGAGAAAGGAATGAAAGAGAAGAGGAGGAAGAGAGAATAGGAAAAAGGATTTTTTTTCTCTTATTCTTGCTAGGCTGGAACCTGTGGGGGAGCGGGGGGGGGGTAGATGGGAGACCAAGAGGGAGAAAGAGAAATTGATAAAAGGAGAAATATCAGAGAAGAGAGAGACTGAGACGGATGAAAAGAGACAGAGGGAGAGAGAGAGAAGAAAGAGAGAAAGAGAAATTGATAAAAGGAGAGAAAAGATTGAGATAGTGAGAAACGGATGAATAGAGACAAAGAGAGGGAGAAGAAAGAGAGAAAGAGAAATTGATAAAAGGAGAGGGAAAGAGAGAGAAGAGAGACAGAGAAGGATAAATAGAGACAGAGGGAGAGAGGGAGAAGAAAGAGAAAAAGAGAAAAAGAGAGAAAAGAAAGAGAAGAGAGACAGAGACTGATGAATAGAGACAAAGGGAGGGAGAGAGGGTGGAGAAGAGAGAAAGAAAAATTGATAAAAGTAGAGAAAAGAAAAATTAAATATGACAGAGACGGATAAATGGAGACCAAGAAAAGGAAAGAGAAAGGTAGAAAGAAACAAAAAAGACAAAACGAAAAGTAAGAGAGAGAGAAAAAACCCAGAGAAATATGATTAAATGTGACAGGTGTAAAAGATAAAAAAAAAGAATCAAACTGGCCAAATGTACGACTTTCATTAATATAACTAATATTTGTTCCATATTTTTATACCGTAGTTCCATTCCAAATTTCCCGGGTCGTGAATAACAGGTTTTGACTCTTAAACTAAAATTTCCTCCCGTTAAAGTGTTTTTTTTTTATTTTTTATTTACTTGTATAAACTCGTGGGTATTTCGCGGGTACACGCTCGTATATATATATATATATATATATATATATATATATATATATATATATATAATATATATATATATATATATATATATATATATATATATATCTATATCTATATCTATATCTATATATATCTATATATATCTATATATATATATATCTATATCTATATCTATCTATCTATCTATCTATCTATCTATCTATCTATCTATCTATATCTATCTATCTATCTATCTATCTATCTATATATATATAATATATATATATATATATATATATATATATATATATATAATATATATATATATATAGTGGGTATATACGTAAAAGTACGTGGTGTATTTACAAGGTTTTTTTGTTTATTTATTTACATGTTGGTAAACTTTTATATGAATTTATATATACATACGTTTCAACTTACGAGCAAATTATCTCAATCTCACGCCCACAACCTCACGCCCGCGACTCTCTGCTCTCTTCTCATACTCCTAATAACTGCTCTCCTCTCCTCGAAATACACACACATACACAAAACAAACGCACACACACACACAACACACATATATATCACCTTCCCCCTTCACATACATTCACACCCAACCCCCCCCACACACTCACACATACATATATCACCTCCCCCCCCTCACGTACATTCACTCCCACCCCCCCTCACCCCCACCCCATCCCTCCCACACACACGTACACACAAACCTCCCCCCCACCCCCACCCCCCACCCTCACCCCCACCCCCCCAACACACACAGGCGCTGCTTTTGGCACGTGACCAAATTGCCTTATTTGTCCGATAGGTTCGCCAAGCCACAACCCAGACCAAGCCAGACCAAGCCAGACCAAGCCAGACCAAGCCAGACCAAGCCAGAGCAAGCCGGGGCGTCAACACCTTATTTAGAACCTTATCAACACATTGAGATGGTGGTGGTGAGGATGATGATGGTGGTTTGGTGGTGATGGTGGTGATATGGTGATTTGGTGGTGTTGTGATGGTTATGGTGGTGGTGGTGGTAGTGTTGTGGTGGTGTGATGATGGTGATGATGATTGTGGTGGATGTGGTGATTATGGTGGTGATGATGATGATGATGATGGTGGTTGCGGTGATGATTATGATGATGATGGTGGTGGTGGTGGTGGTGATGGTGATGATGGTGATGATTGTAAAGATGATGATAATGGTGACTATTATTGTTATTATCATTATCATGATGATGAAAATGATTTCAATGATAATGACGATAATGAACATGATTCTAATAATAATAATAATAACGACAACAATAACAAAGATGATCATTAAGCCCCCCCAAAAAAAAGATTATTAATGCTTAAATACTCAAATAACGACTAGAATTTATATGAACAAAAATTACCATCACTTTGGAAAAAAAAATATTTAAATCCGGCTAGACCACGTGATAGACGAAATTAGCACCTCAGGATAAGGCAATTAATGAGCAAATTGATGATGACTCTCTAATTGCAATTAGTCCCTTGGAATCTATCAGTATATTACAATAGGCTTTATGATATTACGGTGTTGCAGCCAAGACAGTGATAATGGAAGAAATTAGATGAGTGGGAGGAAGAAGGGGGGAAGAAAGAAGGGAATAGAGAGGAGAGAGGATAAGAAGATAGTTGAAAGGTTTAGGAGTAAGACAAGAAATAACTTTGTTTATTATAAGCCTTATTTACAACAACACGAGAACAAACGAAATAACAGCAACGTTAATAACAAATACATAACAATATCACTATCAATAAGAAGAACAACAGCACTGAACACGATTACCACGTCAGAACGCCCCTCAACAACATCAGTAACAACAACAACCACAACAGCAACAGCAGCAACAACAAAAATAAAATAACAACAAAAACAGCAACAGTAACAACAACAAAAAACACAACAACAATAACAACAAACACAAACAACAAAAGAAAAACAACAACAGCAAAAACAACAAAACAACATCACAACTCCAACAACAACAAAACAAAAACAACAACAGGAACAACAACAATAACAACAAACACAAAACACAGACAACAATAACAAAAGGCACAACTTCAATAACAACAACTAAAAACAACAGCAACAACAACAAAAACAACAACAAAACAAAAGCAACACCACCTCCCTCCCTCTCCCCCGAGCCGGCGCAGCACCCTTGGCACCGCCTCCCCCCTCCCTCCTCCCCCTCCCCCCCATCTCCACGCCACACCGCGGGACACGTGTGATCTGTGTCAGCTTCCTGAAGGGGTAATGTTGCATGGCCGCCTCATGGCTCCTCATGGCCCCCTCTCATGGCCCTCGCTCATTACCGTCTCTCCCTCTGGCACTGCTCTCGCTCCAGGGGGTGCCGGAGGGTGCCGGAGCGCTGGCCCGACCCCCCCCCCCTCTTCCTGGGGGGCATCCGTGGCACTGTGTCTGCTACTGGATTTTATTCGGGGAGGGAATAGGGGGAAGGGAGATGAGGGAGGGGGTTGGAGGGGAAGGGAGGGGGAGGGAAATGGGGAGGGGAGGGAGGGAGGGAGGGGAAGGGAGGGGAGGGGGTTGGAGGGGAAGGGAGGAGGGGAGGGGAAGGTGGAGATCGAGGGGAAAAAGGGGTGGGGAGACGGGGGTGGAGGGGTGGAGAGAGGGTAGGGTTACGGGAGGGCTCATCGAGGGAAAGGAGAATGGAAGGAGTGGAAGAGAGGGAAGAAAATAGGATCAAGATTGGAAGGAAGATAAGGAAGAGGGAAAGGGAGAGAAACGGAAAGGGGAACAGAATGGGAGAAGGAAGAAGGGTAAAAGAGGAGGACGAAGAACGGAGGGCATGGAAGGAAAGATGAAGGGTGGAAGGAAAAGGAGAGGAGGAAGGGAGTGAGAAAGGACGTAGAGCAGAGGAGAATGAGAAAGAAAGTGAGAGGAAGAGAAAGAAAGGAGAAGAAGGAGGAAGAGATAAGGGAGGAGGATGTAATGACAGAAGAGAGGTGAACGTATAGGAGAAGGAGAGTGGGAGGAGGAGGAGAAGGAGGAAGAGATAACTGAGGAGGAGAAAGGACAGAGGAGAGGTGAAGGTAAAGGAGGATAAGGAAAGTAGGAGGAGGAGGAGAAAAAGGAGAAGAAGGAGGAGGAGAAAGAAAGGAGAAGGAGGAGGAGAAAGAAAAACTAGAGGAAGAAGGAGAAGAAAGAAAGGAGAAGAAGGAGGAGGAAGAAGTATAGAGGAAGAGAAAGAACAATGGATAGGCTAGTTTAAAGAAGGATAAGAAAAGTAGAAAAGAGGAGAAGGAGAAGAAGAAACAAGGGGAAGAAGAGAGAAAGCAAGGAAAACGAAGGAAAAGGAGAGTGCCAATAGAAGCCCCCCACCCACCCACCCCACCCCCCACCCCGAGGAAGAGGCACCAGCAATTACAACAGCGGGCGAAGGTGGCAGTGGATTCTGGCACTCTGGCACTCGTTGCAAAGTGCCATCTATCGAGACCCGGGGGATGCGTGGGCGGGGGAAGTGGGCGTGTGTGGGCGGCTGGGGGGGGGAGGGGGAGGATGGGAGAGAAGGAGGAGAAGGAGGAGAGGGAGGAGGGGAGGAAGGGAAGAGGAGGAGGAGGGGAGGAGGGGCAGGGGGAAGAGGAAGGAGAAGGAGGAGGAGGAGGAGGAAGGAGAGAAAGAGGAGGGGGAGGGGGAAGAGGAAGAGAATGAAGCAAAGGGAGGAGGAGGGGAGGAGGAGGGCGGAAGAGGGGAAGAGAGAGGAGGAGAAGGAGTAGGAGGAGGAGGAGGAGGAGGAGGAAGAGAAGGGCGAGGGGAGAGAAGGAGGAGGGGAAGAGTAGGAGGAGGAGGAGGAGGAGGAGGAGGGGGAAAAGGAAGTGTAGGAGGAGGAGGAGGAGGAGGAGGAGTAAATGTTGCACAGCTCTGTCGAAGGGAAGGTACGTAACGACTTCAACTTCCTGTATGCAAAGTAGAGAGAGGAAGATGAGAGGAAGGAAGGAGGAGGGGAGGAGGGGAGGAGAGGGAAGAGGGAAGAGGGAAGAGGGGAGGAGAGGGAAGAGGGAAGAGGGAGGAGGGAACGAGAGGGAAGAGGGAAGAGGGGAAGAGATAAGAGGGGAGGAAGGAAAGTGGAGGGAGGAGGGGAGGAGGGAGGAGAGGGAAGAGGGAAGAGAGGGAAGAGGGAAGAGGCGAAGAGAGGAAGATGAGAGGGTGGAAGGAATAGGGGAAGAGAGAGGAGGAAGGAAGGTGGAGGGGAGGAGGGGGGAGGGAAGAGGGAAGAGGGGAAGAGAGAAAGAGGGAGGAAGGAAGGTGGAGGGAGGAGGGGAGGAGGCGAGGAGGGAGGAGAGGGAATATGGGAAGAGGGAAGAGAGGAAGATTAGAGGATGGAAGGAAGAGGGGAAGAGGGAAGAAAGGAGGAGGGAAGAGGAGATGAGGGGAGATAAGGGATTAGGAAAACATGCGAAAGATGGGAAGGAATGATGGGTGAAAAAGATAAAAACAAAACAAAAAAAGAAAAAAAGAAAAGAAAACTTAAAAAACAAGAGGACCAGAAGAAT
>NW_020872023.1:296566-299066 GCF_003789085.1 Penaeus vannamei
AATTGTAATGATAATAATAATGATAATGATAATAATAATAATATCAATAACAATAATTATGATAAAGATAATAACAATGATAGTAATAATAACAATTATAATAATGATAATAATAATAATAGGGATAATAATTATGATAACTGTAATATAAAAAAATAATGATAATGATAATGAAATAATCATTCAAAAAAAAAGAAAATTTGACCAATTATCCGTATTCACAACGCTTAAATTCCCCCATTTTTGTTGATAAGGCTAGTGATTGGCGATTGATCTAATAGTGTTGGCAAGAAATAATTTGAGGATATCGGTTTAAAATCTAGGAATTTATTAAGCAAACTACATAAAGAATGAAAAGCCTTGAAACTTTACATTCCTTCCTTGTATGGCATCGTGTGGCTTGATTTTTGCTTATTCTTAAACTCCTGAGGACTAATGGTGGAAATAATTAAACTAAGGTATTGTATATATTTATTACTAGGTTTTTCGATAACATTTTCATTCTCAAATGGCCGCAACATACATTAGTATAAGTCATTACTGCAGTCAATGAAAAGGCAAAAAATACGTTTCAGCGGCAGGGTTAAAGAGGATGTCATAAACGGAATCTTCCTCAGCTTGACGGACTTCGCTCATCAACCGAAACTACGGACTCTAAGGGATTCTGCGATTCTAGAAACAGTACAGAATGTAATGATCTGAGGATTCGATTCTTTAGCTTCAGGATAGAATTGTGCGAGGCCCGACCCAATGAACATTCATTTTACGGACATGCATGTACACTGAAATAAATGCATATCTGTTATTCAAGACATGCATATCTTCCGTATATATATATATAATATATATATATATATATATATATATATATATATATATATATATATATATATATATATATATATATATATATATATATATATATATATATATATATATATATATATATATATATATATATAATATATATATATATATATATATATATATATATATATATATATATACATATATATATGATAGATAGACATATGTATTTACTTTTGTGTATATGCATGTATGTATATGCGCACAATTTCAACAAAGTGGCCGTCAGTCCTCTACAAGCGGTTCAGATGACAGCGCCCCGAGGAGGGAATTCTCATGCCTCCCTCGGGCGGCTACTGCACATGCACCTGTCTTCCTGCCGATCACATGCCTCTGTAGCATATAGTGGCCCTTGTTTGATCAATATAGCAGCCTATGTAACGCGATGTCAAGTTGGCGCTTTTGTATTGTTCTCTTTTGCATAGACTTCTTTTATGTTGCACAACATTCTCTTTCATAGCATTTCACTATATTGCATAATTTTCTTCCATATTGCATAGCATTCTTCTCTATTATATATATTCTCTTTCTGTATTTTATAGGAATCTGATACACTGAATAGCTTTCTCATATGTTGCATAGCATGCTTGTACAGGCTTATCCTACATCGTATAGCATTCTTGTATAATGAACTGGATTCTTATATATTGTATAACATAATTACATTACATAATGATGACACTGATATTCACGATAATGATGATGATAATGATAATAATGATGATGATGATAATAATAGTAATGATATTAAGAGTAAAAATGATAACAATGATGGGGAGGAGGAGGATAATAATGATCATAATGAAAATGATAGTAGCCGTGATAATCATAATGATAAAATTAATAATAATGATAATGACAATAATGCTAATAATAATAACAATAATGATAATAACAATCATGATAATAATGATTAAAAGGATTATGAAAATGATAATAGTAATAAGAATAATAACAATAGTAATAAGAATAATGACAATGATAATAATAACATTGATAACAATAACTATAGTATAGTAATAGTAATGGTAATGGCAATACTACTAATAATGATGATGATGATGATGATGATAACAATATAAATAATTATGATAATAATAATGAAAATAATAATAATAGCAATGATAATCATCATCATCATCATCATAATCATATTAACAATGATAACAATAATGATGATAATAACAATGATAATGAGCTGGTGATAGTAAAGATAATAGTAATAATGAATATTAATAATAATTAAATAATAATAATAATAATAATAATAATAATGATAATAATAATAATAATAACAATAATAATAATGATAACAATGATAATGATGATAATATTAACAATAATAATAGTAAGAATAATAACAATAATGATTAGGATAATAATAAGGATAACAACAATAATGATAATAATAATAATAGTAATCATAGTAATAATTATAATAATCATGATGATAAGGATGATAGTTAGAGTAATGATCAAAGTAATGACAATAATAATAATAATGCTGATAATAATGATAATAATAGTAATAATAAAGATAGTGATAATAATGATAATAATAATAACAATAATAACAATGTTAATAATAATGATAGTAATAATAATGATAATAATGATAATAATGATAATAATA
>NW_020872023.1:314066-316566 GCF_003789085.1 Penaeus vannamei
TGGAAACGATTTTCTTCGTTGGCGGGCGTACGATATCATTAATATATCCGTTTCGCTTTCACAAACATTATACATTTATTTTTTCTTCTCATAATATTAATCTTTTGAGATTTATAGTTAAAAAATAGGGATGTAATGTTATTTGACAACAATAGATTATGAAACATTTTAGGCGAATATGTTGGCAGCCCTGAGTGACAAAGGCTCGCTCCCGGTACATACCCGGTAAGAAGTTTGAGGCCGACAGATGAAAGCAATTGGGTAATGGCGTATGTATTTAACAAACATAAAATATGATACTGAATTTTATGCTGTTACCGAGCGACCATCAACAACTAAATAATGAAATAAGAGATGGGGTAAAAAGATGCTAAATATAAACATTTGTCGACAAATTATAATGACGCCATTTCTTAACTTTCACTTGTCAACGCATTCGGTGCTAGAAAGGTGTATTAGCTTTAAATTAAAATTAGTATTCGTGTGCATCTGTTTCCGGATCTTCCATTGCTTCACCAAAGTAATGCCTACTTCAGTGTAATAAGCGATTAATATTTAGCGGAGGCGAGGTAAGTGGCACATTGAGATGTCGGCGTGTAAGTGGGATATTCTGTACACGTAGGAAATATTGAGCAATTGTAACATCTGCATAGATCAGTAGGCTTATTTATTTCGCCACGAACTAAAACAACTATTTTAGATAAGTTAGATGTGTGTGTATTATGCGAAGAATTCACAAATACAGGTGGAGAGCCTGATTTTGCGTGCTGCATGCCGTACTCTTATTCGCAAATCATCATAATAAGTTATTAAAGACTGAGACCAACGGCACTGACAGTTATAATCATGATATGCAAATAATAGAGCCAGTAGAAATAAACATGGTGCTACAAAAAAGGATTTGGATAATGATAAAGACAATGATATGGTTGAGTATGATAACAGTGGTAATAACAGTAGTAGTAATAAAGATGATGATGGTGATGTTAATACTAATAGTAATAATGAAAATAATAATAATGATGTTAAAGGTGATCAAAGAACGGTTCGCAGATTGTCGTTTGCTCCATGAATAAAACTTATCTGATCGTAGATTTTTTCCCTAAACCTTATGAATTATACATTACACTGGTAACACTGAATTAACAAAACGAGATATGACCGACTTATTTTCTTTCAAAATTGCGAAATATACGTAGGCCATGAAGTTGACGCAAAAGTGGTCGAAGAATTATTATCGTTAATTCAAACGTAGGTAATCTTTTCTCCCCTTCCCCCCCCCCCCTCGAGTCCACCGCTACAACATGGCGGCCGTGGAAGCGGTCGTCCGTCGGAGCTTCCGTGCGGCCTTCTATCCCTCTATAGACACCGCCTCCGAAACTGCATTTAAAGGTATGGTGGTACATTGGTGGTGCCTTGCCCCGTGTGACGGTTACCGATTAACTATTTTCAAGAAAAGTTCCTGCGCCTGCTGCTTCTAGAAGTTCCAAAACATTTGAGCTTCGGTGAAGTTCTACATTTCCTGGCGGCTGAGTTTTCGTCTGCGTGAGAGTAATTCATCTACAGCTGAGTTGCATTTGCCATGCCTTAACACCGCCAGTCATCTGTTGGATGTGATTTTTTTTTTTTTTTTTTTTTTAAGACGGGAACTTTTTTACGAAGAATTATAAAACGTCGAAAATTTCAAATTACCCCTTAGTCCATTTCCGTTCGTGGATGAATAACTTACATGAGCTACGATCCAGCTTCTTATTTCTACTTCCCAGAATGTCTGGCTTAGGCTCGGCTACGCAATATCTGATTTACCCTTATGGATTACCATCGGGTCAGGCTGTCGCCGCTAAAGTGCAGCAACAAAATGTCTCCACAGAAACAAGATATTTGTGCACAGTCACACTTTATTTGTGGTCATTTCGGTTTCCACAATAAGCAGAAAGTGCAAGAAATGTTCGAAAAAAGGCCGGAAGTTGATGAAGTGAGACCGAGCCGAGAGAGCAGGTGTTTGATGGAAGCGAAGAACTGGTAGCATGTTACATGTCCTCTGGCTCGCAGGTGTGATGCACCGCCGCCTCAGTGCATAATTATACTGCATTCTTTTGTACCTGCGTGAACATTTTCATTACCTTATTCTTTTGTGTATTTCTCTGTTCGCGCATTTCGCCTGATGTGTGTGATCCTTTAGATTCGATTCGGCGGTTGTCAGCATCCGGCCTCTCTCCTAACCAAATGCAAGCGTGTTTGGTTATATTTGTTTCATGAAGCAATGGCATTAACATAAACAGCTTTACTAAAGGGACAAGGGTGAACTTGATACAATAACTGCAAAGCGAGCATAACGAATATTTCATTCTGAGGTGTGTGGCGATTGCTCTACGGCCATATGTTTATGACAGAAAAGATATAGTGTGATGCGGTATGTTAAAGTAGCCATGTCAATTCGTACATGTTGACCTGAAGGGTACGGGCTCATGGTGCGCACAGTAGACATATATATATATAT
>NW_020872023.1:319066-321566 GCF_003789085.1 Penaeus vannamei
ATGTAAATAGATAAACATACATTTATATAATATACCAGGTTTCTTCAGTTATTTAGCGGAACTTTGACAATACCATGGTGGATTAATTTAAACTTTATAGTTACTTGTCATCTTTCTATACTCATTTATTATACATAAACAGATTAATTTTGTCTTTTCCTTTCAGCAGATTACATGTCATCATCCTCACTTCTTGCTGGAACTCGAATTTGCTTAAATTTTGACCTGAATGACCTCGGCGTGATCCACGGAAGCACTGTCTCAAATGTGATGAAGTACATCTGCAAGGAAGCTACCGTTTCCTGCCTAACTGATTTGATTTAGACCAAGGGTGTTATGCTCATGGCCCGCGGACGAAATATGACCCTCGGGCTAGTCATAAATAACCCGCGAGGTGACAAAAAGAATTATTAGCCTGTGAATCTTTAAGCAATAGAATAGATTATGCATGTGAAATTACTTAAAAGTGAAGTAAATAGAAAATCGTAATATATACAACTTGCATTACAATTTTCGTTTTGCATGTATATGATTCCATGATAAAGTATGAAAAAATGTGTAGTAATGTGTTGCAGCCCATGGCTAATGCAAATACAATTACACTTTGCTACCTTTTGGAATCTAATGAAATATACTTTACGTACATGTACATAATATCATAACGTATTCCTGGGAAACCAGGATTATTACGTTGACCCTCAAGATGGTATCTGAAGGGAAAATTGGCTCTCGAAGGGGTTTCGATTGACACTGCATTAGACGTAAACCTAGACTTCACTCAACCTGTAATTAGTCGGATATTATAGATAACAGCGTAATATACACCAAAGCTTACGCAGGGAAGTCAGGTTTTGTAAAGATATGATAAATCAAAATTGTGAAACATTTTTGTATTTATGTAACTTGCAAGCCATTATAAATGTCGGCCACGTCAATTAGGATTTATGAAAAGTGTGAGAATAAACAAAGTTACTGACAATTTGAAAAATATAATCCATAAGGTGGGCGGCGGCTGTGATTCTTCAGATGCTTCGATCAAATGCCGTCTCCAGCAAAGGTTCTCAGCCTGGTTTTGGTCTGCCTCCTGTGTGCCTTTCCCATGGGAGTTTGTGTTAAAAGTCGTATACACAAAATCAAGGTAAACTTGCGAAGATGAAAATATTTCCCTGCCTCGCACGGAATTGACAATTCGCTGTTCAGCAGTATTCAATATAGAATCATTTTTGATGAACTAGTTTAATATATTGTAATTTTCCGTTGATAGTTTGGTTACTAGAGATACTCGTGAAAAGAGAAAATTATAGGTCTTCAGCCAAAATGCGGCAATAAAATATTCGAAGAAAATTCTATGTGGAACGCGCAACCAAAAATGATCCCTCTGCCACACTTGACATTGCGTGCATCAACCACACTGTTGCGTAGACGCCTGTGAAGGCATTTTAACAAGAAGCCTGATTTATTCTTTTATGTACATGAAATTCTTACTCAGTATTGATCTTGTCAAGGCAACCGCTTACTTAAGAGCAACTTCAGTGGAGCTGCATTCGCAGTTCATTAATCACTCTTCTAATGACAATGCTCAAACTGTGGGACATGGGCGCGCGTTTGGCCAGGCGCGGCCACTCGATATGATCACCACATTATTCGTCAGACTCGTTTTCGCATGACTTTTGGATGACTACTGCATGTCTGTTGCACCTGAGAGTGGCCATGCGCTCTGCTGAATATTTATTTGGAAAACGTAGAGGTATGTATTTTTAAACAGTCGTTGATAATGGAAATAATATTTGCTTTTCTGTTGATTGATGAACATGGAGGGCCTTCAGTCTGTCGACTTAAATAGATTCATTTAAAAACGAAACACCATCGATATATTTACTGATCTTATTTTTTATATTGTATGTAATACTTCGCCTGCAGTTAATGCAGCGTTTCACTCCACTCGTCAGTAGTTGAACAACTGAGATGCTCGAGATAAGAAAATTAAATGTTCATACTTTTCTATACACACTTTGCAAGTCATTCACAACTATATATGACCTCAGGCATGCACACAAACAGACACAAATACACACAGGCACAGACACACACACACATGATGTCACTAGTGCATTTTCTTTAAAAATGGGTCTCTAATAACAATCGTAGATATATATAAACGTCTCTCCCTAGGGTCGAACACGAGCGTCAACGGAAGCATGAATCCTTGGGACTACCAGTATATACACATGTATGTATACTTCTCTAAATATATATATATATATATATATATATATATATATATATATATATATCTGTGTGTGTGTGTGTGTGTGTGTGTGTGTGTGTGTGTGTGTGTGTTGTGTGTGTGTGTGTGGTGTGTGTGTGTGTGTGTTGTGTGATATATTTTTATTATTTTTTTTATTGTAACAATCGTCACCATGGTATTGTTAATTTTACAGGGAAGTTAGCTTTGTTTCACATTCACAATAAAAAGCAAGCGCACCTTGTACCTGCCTGT
>NW_020872023.1:346566-361566 GCF_003789085.1 Penaeus vannamei
TTGCTCCAGTCTCTGGTGCCTCAGTAGATGGTCTCTGATACGTCTCAGAAGGATGTGGGCGAGAACCTTGCCTGGTATGCTGAGCAGAGTGATGCCTCGGTGATTGTTGCAGTCCCAACGGTCCCCCTTCCCCTTCCAGAGAGGGATGACCACACCCCTCAACAGGTCAGGAGGAACGGAACCGGACCGCCAGATGGCAGCCAGGACAGCATGTAAACCCCATGCCATAGGTTCACCACCAGCCTTTAACAGTTCAGCTGGTATGCCGCAGATACCTGCTGCTTTACCACTCTTCAGCTTGGAAATCGCCCCCTAACTTCAGTTAGGGAGGGTCCTCACTGATGGGTGGATCCGGCAGCGGGATCTCGACACTACCCGCGTCCAAGTCAACTGTTGGTGGGTCAACCTGGTACAACTGCTCAAAATACTCAGCCCAACGTTCCTGCACCGCAACAAGATCTGCAACGATCTGACCACTTACTGAGCGAACTGCTGTCACCTGTGAAGAGGGCTTGGAGTTCAGCTTTCTCAGGGCTTGGTATGCAGGACGAAGGTCATTTACTAAGAAATGACCTACTTCCTCTGCAAGACTCCTAATAAACTGTTCCTTGTCTCTTCTTAACAGAGACCGAGTTCTGCGCACATGAGAACAGTGCAATTTCCGACCCCTGTCAGACGAGCCGCACGACATGCATCTGTGGTTTCCAGTGTCTCCTGCGAGATGGAATTCTGTACTGCTCTCGGGCGTACACCAATCGTATCTTGAGCTGCATCAAGCGTTTCATGCTTAAAGGTATCCCACAGAAGAACAGGGTCTGTCAGACTGTCGAGAGATCAGAGATTGCCTCAGCAAACCTGTGGGAACACTCCCCCTCCCTCAGCCTATCCAAATGAAACACCCTAGGGTGATCATTTGACCGCTGAGGAGTTTTGAAGTGAACCCAAAGGGTAGCCACAACCAATCTATGGTCAGTACCACAGAACTCAGCACTCCTGCAATTCTGGAGGATCCTCCAACGAGTGCTAACGAGTATGTGGTCGATCTCCTTGGCTGCATTATCCGCATCACTGTACCATGTCCAGTAATGTGGGTCTGGGTGTTGGTACCAGGAGCCAGAAATCCTCAATTTCTGGGACCTAGCAAAGTCCCAGAAAAGGAGGCTATTCTCACTACTGGCATCAGCTCCTGAACCATGGGGACCGACAGACATCTCATAGCCAGCTCGATCACAGCCAGATACCGCATTGAAGTCACCCAGAACAATGCGAATATCTCGCCGGGGATCTCTGTCTACCACAGATGTAAGTTTGGAGTAGAACATCTCTTTCACGTCAAGTTTACAGACATCGGTAGGAGCGTACACAGCAATGAGAGACATGAAGCCAAAAGATAGCTTCAATCTCAATACCATTATATGCTCATCAACAGGAGTAACTCTACTACCGAGGGCGAGAATCTGCTGGAGATGGCAATGGCTACTCCTTGGAGATGGTGGCCGTCACTGCGGCCCGACTAGTAATAGGTGTAGCCACCTACACAGGTCATGCTACTGCCAGGCCTCCTCACCTCCGAGAGAGCAGCCACCTCAATCTCAGCCTCCCCAGTTCCCTCGACAGTAGAGGCAACCGATCATCCTAACGTAAATAACGGACGTTCCAAGCCCCCACCCTGACTTCCCGCCTGAGGTTCAGCCTCTGGCAGTCATCCGGGTGGATGCCACCTCTGCCACCCCCACCGACGCTACCCTATAATAAAGAAAGTGGTGGGCTGCGTGCCCCATCATCCACCTGTGGGGTTCCCGAAGGCTTTCCCAGACAAATTTCACTCTAGGCTGGCGGCCACCAGAGCGCAGGCGAGACGAGTAGTTCCCATTCCCGCCTGCGCTCCACCAGTCGCCCTTCCTGCAGGGCGAGTCTGCCTCACTTGCTGTGTGGAAAGGTCTTTTCTCCTCCTCCCATCCTTTCCATCCATAACAGGTACTGCCGATTGGTTATATCTGGGGGAAAGACTGGCAAGGCCCACCTCCCCTGAGCCTCCCAATAACCCCAGGGGTTATTTATATATATTATATATATATATATATATATATATATATTATATATATATATATATATATATATATATATATATATTAAATATACATATATATATATATATATATATATATATATATATATATATATATATATATTATATATATATTATTTCTAATATATTATATACTATATATATANCAGGAAGAGAGAGAGAAGGGGAGAGAGGAGAGGTGGAGGAATAAGACGGGTGTGAGGATGGAGGATGAAAGAGGAGAGAGGAGAGATATGACGAAGATTGAGGTGGGGAGAGGATGAAGGAGAAGGGAGAGAGTGAGAGAGAGAGGAGTATGAGGAGAGGAGGGGTAGGAGAGAGGAGGGAGGGGGAGAGGAGGAGAGGGGAGGAGAGGAGGAGAGACGAGAGAGATGGGAGGAGGAGGACGGAGACGGCGAGGGAGGAGAGGAGAGTGGGAGGGGGAGGAGAGGGAGGAGAAGGAGATCGGAGTGAGAGAGAGAGAGAGGGAGAGAGATGAGGAGAGAAGAGAGAGAGAGACGAGAGAGAGAGAGAGAGAGAGAGAGAGAGAGAGGAGAGAGAGAGAGAAGAGAGAGAGAGAGAGGAGAGAGAGAGAGAGAGAGAGAGAGAGAGAGAGAGAGAGAGAGAGAGAGAGAGAGAGAGAGAGATGAAAGAGAAAGGAAGAGAGAGAGGAATATATAATTAAAGAAAAGTAGACAGACATACATATAATCAACATATATTTCCAACTATAAGTACTTTCTATCTATAAACTTTATCCTTCTATCCAATATCTTTTATCTCTATTAATAATCAAACGCATAATCACAAACATCCATCCACCCACAAGCACACACACGCAAGCACGCACATATATCCATCCATACGTACACACACACGCAAGCACGCACATCCACCCACTCATACGTACACACACGCAAGCACGCACATCCATCAACCCTCACACAAAAATCCCACGTACACGTGCTCGTACTCCCCCCCCCCCCACCCGCCCCCCCACAGCTCACCTCAAAATCACACACACAAACTGACACACATCAACACATAGACCCTGACACAACACACCCTAACATTGCACACTCTAACACAGCACACCATACCGCGACGCATCTTAACATCTTTCCACAGAACACAACACAACCTTAACACTATAACACAATACACCACAATACATCATATCACAACACACTTAAACACAACACCCTAACACAACACAATCACATCACAACACAACACACCCTAAGGCAACGCACCCACAACACAAACACAACACAACACAGCACACCCTAACACAACACACCCAAACATAACACATCACAACACAACACACCCTAAGGCAACGCACCCAAACACAACACATCACATCACACCCTGACACAACGCACCCAAACACAACACACCCTAAGACAACGCACCCAAACATACGATGACTCTGACCCTATTTCCCAGTTGACTCCCTCCCTCATAGCCGCTCATGAGTCCCAGGTCATGGGGTCAGAGGGATCATGAGGGGGGGGTAGAAAGAGGGGGAGAGGGAGACTGGGGGTGGGGGGTGAAGAGAGAGGGACAGGAAGGAGTGGAGAGAGAGGGAGCGATAGAAAGGGAGGGAGAGAGAGGAAGCAATAGAAAGGGAGGAGAGAGAGGAAAAGATAGAAAGGGAGGGAAAGAGATAGAAAGGAGGAGAGAGAGGGAAGCGATAGAAAGGGAGGGAGAGAGAGGAAGCGATAAAAGGAAGGGAGAGAGAGGAAGTGATAGAAAGGGAGGGCGTGACACAGAAAGGGAGAAAGAGCGACAGACAGGAGGAAAAGAAAGCGATAAAAAGGAGGGAGAGACACAGAAAGGAAGAAATAAGAAGAAGCGACAGACAGGAAGGAAAAAAAGCAACAGAAAAGGGAAGGCGAGACACAGAAAAGGGAAGCGAGACTTTGCCGTAGAAAGGGAGGAAGGAAAAGGAATCGACAGAAAAGGGAAGAGATAGTAACGAACAGAAGGAGAGGGAGGGATGGTGGGGGAGGAGGGGGGAGGGTAGGGGGGGGAGGGGGTATTACAAGGAGGAAAACGCGCCCAGCGACTGTAATAGACATATGCAGGAAGCCCTAACAGTTTCCATCGCCGTCTGACCTCCCCCGGATGCGTGCTCTCGCTGTCTGTTTTGGACTGTTTCGTGACTGACTGGAAACCGTCTGTTGTGTCCGTTTCTTTATCTTTATATTCTTATTATCTATTCATATCTATTCTTATCTATTCATTTATTCGCTATTATTCGTATCGTGACTGGCTGGAAACTCTGTTGTGTCCGTTTCTTTATCTTTATATTCTTATTTATTCATTTATCTTTCATCTATTCGTTATTATTTTTATCGTTATTCTTATTTTTTCTTGTATTATTTAATCTTTTATTCATTTGCTATCATTTTTTTACTGTTTCGTGACTGACTGGAAACCGTCTGATGTGTCCGTTTCTTTATCTTTATATTCTTATGATTTATTTCTTTATCTATTCATTTATTCGCGATTATTCGTATCGTGACTGACTGGAAACTGTCTGCTGTGTGTTATATTCTTCATTATTTATTCATTTATTCGCTGTTATTCGTATCGTTATTCTTATCCGTTTCTCTTGGATTATTTCATCTTTTATTCATTTGTTATCGCTATTTTTTTTATCTCATATCATTCACTCTTTCATTTATTCGCTATTATCGTTATCCTATTCTTTTTTTTTTTTTATCTAATATCCTTCATTCATTTATTCGCTATTATCGTTATTCTTATTTGTGTAGGTATTCTTATCATTGTCGTTATCTTTATCATCATTGCCACTCATTTCTGATACATTTTTTTGTGATTATGATTACAATTATAACAGCAAATGTTATTGAAATTATGCTTAAAATCATAATCATAATCATGTTTATAATCTTTATCATTATTATAACTATATTCATATTATTCATATAATCATAGTTATAATCATAAATACATTTACTTATGATTATAACAACGAAAAGAAAAAAGAAAAGAAAATGATAATAATGAAATAATAATGAAAATAATAATAATATGAATGATAATCATTATCATCGATATTATTACCAATATCAATATCATTTTTAACATTAGTAATATCATCACAATTATTACCATTATCGCTATTACTACCATATACCATATCATTATTGACATTACTATCATCATCACCATTATTACTTTTATTAATATCACTATTATCATTACCTTTATTATCGCTATTATCATCATCATTATCCTCACCATTGTTATTATCATTGTTATCATTATCATTATTATTATCACTATCGCTACTAAAGGCATCATTATCATCATTAACATCATTATCAACATTACTATTACCATTAGTATTGGTGATATTATCATTACTATCATTATTAGTTTCATCATCATTATCATTATTTTTATTATCCTTTTTCTGGGTGACTTTTAGATTTATTTGTTTTTCCTTCCGTGGCCTATTCATCCTTTAGTCAATAAAATGGTGTACTTACGTTTTTTTCCTAATCATTTCTATATTCTTTACTCTCTTCTCTCTCTCTCTCTCTCTCTCTCTCTCTCTCTCTCTCTCTCTTATTAGTGTGTTCTTTCTTATCTTTGCCTTTTTTCTTCTTTTTTTCCTTCCTCCTTCTTCATAATATCTTGTTCCGACTCTCTATCACTTCGTTTGTCTTCTTTTTTTCTTTTCCGCCTTCTATTTTTTTCATTTCTTAATTTATCTATTATTACTTTTTTTCCTTTGCTCTTCCTTCTTCTTCTCCTCTTCCTCCTCATCCATCTTCTCCCCCGTTTCTCCCTTTTTTCCTTCTCCCGCTCTGTCATTTCTCTTGTATCTCCATCTCCGTTTTACCTTTCTCTTCTACTTCTGTTTCTTCTCCTTGCCCTCCCCGTAGTTTTCTTTTCTTCCTCTTCCCTTCTGCTTATTTCCTCCTTCTATTTCTCCCTATCCACCTTCCACACAGTCTCCTCCTCGACCTCTATTTCCTCTTTCTCCTTCTCTTTTTCCTCTTGTTCCACCATCTATTCTTTTTCCTTCTCCTACTCTTTCCTCATCCTCCTTCTCTTTCTCGTTCTTCACCAATCACCAACCACTACTCTTCTTCCTTCTCCTCTTCCCTTTTTATTCTCTCCTCCTCCTCCTTCTCTTCCGTTTTTTCTTTCCTCCTCCTCCATCCCATTTTTTCTCCTCTTTCCTCTCTTTCCATTTTTCCTCCTCTTCCCTTTTTATCATCTCCTCCTCCTCCTCCTCTTCCTTTTTTTTCTTTCCTCCTCCCCCTTCCCATCTACCCCCCCCCAAAAAAAAAAATCTTCAAGCCATACCTCCTCTTCCCCCTCCATTTTTCCCCTCCTCTCTCTCTCTCTCCCATTTCTTTTTCCTCTTCTCCTCCTCCCTCTCTCCCCCATTTACAAAGTCTTCAAGTTCATAATTAGCTTGCGTGCGGCGAGGCAATGCATTATATTTGGGATTCGTGAATTCTGTTACTAATTCGTGTAATTTTTTTTCTTCAAAAATAATTACACTTAAGATGGTGGTGGTGATGAAAATGGTCAGGGTGATGATGATGATGAGGATGATGATGATGGTGGTGGTTGGTTATGGTGAAGGTAATGATGATGATGACGGTGATGATCAAAATGGTTAGGGTGATGATGACGATGATGAAGGTGATGATGACGATGGTAACCGTGATGGTAATGGCAATGAAGATGGTTATAAGGAGGATAAAAAGGATGGTGATGATAATGATGATGGTGATGATGTTAATGATGATGGTGATATGATGATGATGATGATGATGATGATGATGATGATGATGATGATGATGTGATGATGATAATTTAATGGCGATGGTGAAATTGGTGATGATGGTTATGGTGATGATGCCACTACTCCTAATAACAATAATAACGACAGTGAGATTAAAAATACAATAACAATGATAATAAAGCAGAAATACTAGCAACAGCGATACAAGAATACATCGGAAATACAAGAATATAAAAGAAGAGTAAACCAAAAATAAATAAATAAATAAATAAATAAATAAATACAAGATGTGAAAAAACAACATGAGAATACAGCAAGAGGTGAAGGGCGGGAAATACAAGAATGCTACAGAAATACAGCAATGCAAGAACAGATACAAAATAAAACACAGAAATACAAAATAAAAAGAAAGAACAGACATACAAAATAAAAAGCGAGAACAGAAACGCAAAATAAAATGCAAGAGCAAAAATACAAAATAAAATGGGAGAACAAAAATACAAAATAAAATGCGAGAGCAGAAGAATACAAAAGGAGATGGATGGAAATACAAGAACCAAAGAATACAATAGAGGATATACAAGAATGCAACAAAAATACACTAATGCAAGGCTTTACCTAAAAAATGCAACGGGAAGTGAATGTTAATACAAGAAATACAAGAATACAACAAAGAAAAATACAAAGTGCAAGAAGCACAAAAAAATGAATACAATATAAAATACAACAGAAGGTGGATCGAAACACAACAAAAGCTACATATATGAAAAAACAACAGGAGGGGAATGCAAATGCAAGAATACAATACAAGAACACAACAGGAGGTGGAGAAAAATACAAGAATACATTAGGAGGTGAAGCAATACAAGAATACAACAGGAGAAGGTGAAAAAATACAATACAAGAGGCGAAAAAAATACAATACATGTATACAGCAGATGGTAGAGAAAAATGCAATAATACAATAGGGGCTGGAGAACAAGAATGCAACAGGGGTGAAGAAAAATACAAGAATACAACAGAAGACGGTGAAAGATACAAGAATAACAACAGGAAGTCGAGAAAAAAACAAGAATACACAGAAGACGAAGAAAAAAATACAAGATACAACAGAGACGGAGAAAAAAATACAAGAATACAACAGGAAGTCGAGAAAAATACAATACAGCGAAAATACATCCTAAACAAGGGGGTGGGGTGGTGGTGGGGGGGAAAGGGTGTCATCCATCACACTACACGAAGGCCTTTCACACACCTGGATAATCTATTGGCGGAGAAATGCAAGCTGGTTTTACCTTTCAAAGAAAAGCAAACGGCAAAACACAGGCATTCTGGTGGGAATCGTTGGTTTGTGCTGTGTGTGTGTGTGTGTTTGTGGGGTGGGGGCGGGGTGTATTGTGTGTGTGAGTGTGTGCTTATCTCTGTACATATCTGTCTGTCTGTCTCTCTCTCTCTCTCTCTCTCTCTCTCTCTCTCTCTCTCTCTCTCTCCTCTCTCTCTCTCTCTCTCTCTCTCTCCCTCTCTCTCTTCTCTCTCCCACTATCTATCTACCTCTCCCTCTTTCTCTCCCTCATAAAAAAAATCGAACAGAATTACACATTTCACGTAAATATATCGAAAAAATTATGACACGTCTTACACGGTCAGATTATATGTCTGTCTGTCTTTCTATCTCTCTCTCTGTCTCTCTTCGTCTTTGTCTGTGACTGTCTTCCACATTCTTTGTATGTCAGTCTGTCTGTCTGTCCTCCTCTCTTAATAACCCCCCCCCCTCCATACTCTTCTCTCTCTTTCTCTTCATTAGGTCGTGCGTGCATACCTCGGCGTCCATGTGTGTGTGTGCGTGTGTGTGCGTGCGGCATTCTTGTGTGTGCGTGTGCGTCGGCGTTTATGTATGTGTTTGTGTGTGTGTGTGGCGTTCATGTGCATGTGCATGTGTGTGGGTGGGTGCGGTGTCATGTGCGTGTGTGTGAGCGTGTGGCATTCATGTGCATGTGTGTGCGTGCGACGTTCATGTGTGAGTTTGTGTGCATGTGGCGTTCATGTGCATGTATGTGCGTGCGGCGTTCATGTGCGTAAATGTGTGCATGTCGGCGCACAAACAGACGGGGTGGAGTGCCTAAGCGCGCTTATAAGTTATCCCAAATTGAGTTTCCGCTGCTCTTGCGACGCCAAAAACGAGTAAGCTGAATATTCGAGACCGCGCCATTTCTGATTCCGGCTGCGGCGTGAGGGAGAGGGAGAAAGAGAGGGAGGGGAAGGGGAGAGGGGGAGGGAGGGAGAAGGGGAGGGGAGAGGGAGAGGGAAGGAGAGGAGGAGGGAGGGGAGAGAGGGGGAGGGGGAGGAGGGGGAGGAGGAGGAGGAGGGGGAGAGGGAGAGGGAGGGGAAGTAGAAGGGAGGGAGGAGAGGGAGAAGGGAAGGGAGGGGAAGTGGAGGAGGGGAGGAGGAGGAGGAGGGGAGAGGAGGATGAAAGGAGAGGAGAGGAGAGAGAGAGGAAGAAGAGAGAGAGAGAGAGAGAGAGAGAGAGAGAGAGAAGAGAGAGAGAGAGAGAGAGAGAGAGAGAGAGAGAGAGAGAGAGAGAGAGAGAGAGAGAGAGCGAGAGAGAGAGAGAGAGAGAGAGAGAGAGAGAGAGAGAGAGAGAGAGAGAGAGAGAGAGAGAGAGAGAGAGAGAGAGAGAGAGAGAGAGAGAGAGAGGTTGAACAGTGTTAACTTCGATAAATGTAGAAAACAAATGCATAAGAATCTATGTCAACAGCGCAGGCAGTTTGGATATTTCATTCGAATTATAGTGAAAAAAAAGCTCATAAATCCATTCACATACACAAACTCTCTCTCACACACACACACAAACTTACACACACACACACACAAACACGCGCACAAAATCACTCACACGCACGCACCATGCACACAAACTTACACACACAAACTTACACCCACCCACACATACAAACACACACACAAAAAAAAAACTACATCTAATTCTTTAACCAAAGCTAACTCTCCTGGTACTTTGCAGCCAATCAGCCGCGTTTAACTTTGCGTGACAGCCCAGTTTCATGCTAAAAGCGCCCTTGCATGTTACTTAGTCACAAAAGGAACCCTTGCTTGCAATTGCACCCTTTTTGCACACATCTATCATACATGTTCGCTGTTTTATACGATTTTAAGAATACGGTGTTGGCAGCATTAACAAAATTATTTTATGGTATTGATTTTCTAATTATACATATATCCGGTTGTCTCTTATGGTATTTATCTGTCTATTGTATCTATTCTATATTAATTTATTCTTCATGGTATCGAATTAACGAATTATTTATCATTTAATTATCAACATTGTTTTTTATGGTATTAACTTATCTATTATTCATATATTTATATATCATGGTATTGATTTACTCATTATCTATCCATCTTTCTATTTTTCATGGTAGTAATTTTCTGTATATATTCATTTGTATATTTAATGGTATGTACTTATATATTCTCTATATATTCCTTTATTTTTATGGCATTGATTTTTTTACGGTATTAACTTTATCTACCATTCATATATTTACCTACTACGGTTCATTCATTATCTATCCATCAATCTATTTTTCACGGTTGATGTTTACGTATCGCTTAAATATTCATTCATTCTTTTCTTAATTGTATCTATTTATTTACATTTCCTAACTGCCAACGAGGAATGAAACCATATCGGTTGTCCTTCCTGTGATGCAGAAAATGCTTTGTTGCAAAATACGACCTAATTGAAACACCAATTCTTGTGGTTGAAAGTCCCCTTCAGCGGATGTAGGAAATCAACAAATAAAAATGACCAATATTGTATGCAATGGTAGGAATATTGCAAATGATGGTGGCACTATGGTAATGGCATAAAAAATATAATGGCAAAACTGATATTTATAATAATGATGATATTGATGAGACCTACATAGCGAATAAGATAAACATTGAAGATAAAAAACAGAGACACAGAGAGGAAGAGGGACAACGAGACAATGGGTGAAAGAAGAAGAAGAAGAAGAAGAAGAAAAAGGGAAGAAGAAGAAGAGAAGAAGAAGATAAGAAGAAAGAGAGAGAGAGAGAGAGAGAGAGAGAGAGAGAAGAGAGAGAGAGAGAGAGAGAGAGAGAGAGCGAGAGAGAGAGAGAGAGAGTAGAGAGAGAGAGAGAGAGAGAGAGAGAGAGAGAGAGAGAGAGAGAGAGAGAGAGAGAGAGAGAGAGAGAGAGAGAGAGAGAGAGAGAGAGAGAGAGAGAGAGAGAGAGAGAGAGAGAGAGAGCGAACTAGACACTTTTCCACTCCCCCCCTAAAAAAGTAGTAGTAGAAAAAAAGCAATATAAAATGCCCAATTATAATTAAATTTTGCGAGAGCAGTTGCACCATAAACTGTTAAAGACATGCCGTAGATCAGAAAAAAACAATAAACCCTTATGAGTCTTTTCAATAGGAACCCTTTTCCCTAAAATTTAATGATAATTAACGTAATCACTCAGGTAAATTATTTCATCATCACCATCATTTAGCCTCATTTAATCCCTTGATTATTCTTCAAAGGTGATTAATTTTCATTATGCAATCTTACGTCATTGAATATTTATGATTTCTTATGAGAGCTACAACTCATGTTCTGGGTTGTCTCCGCTCTTATTAATTCAAACACATAGTAATTTGATAGACGGATTGAAAGAAGAATTGACGAATAAAAATAAATGGAGATAAATGCACACAGAATACGTACACATGAAGAATACGCAGAAACATAAACACACACAGGAAAGCATAAACACAAACACAAATTTGAAAACAAACACACACTCATACACACACACACATGAACCCACACATGAATACACACACATATGAACACACACATGAACACACACACACACATATGAACACACACATGAACACACACACACACATATGAACACACACATGAACACACACACACACATATGAACACACATGAAAACACACACACACACAACACACACACACACACATATGAACACACACATACACATATGAACACACACATGAACACACACACCACCACACACACACACATATGAACACACACACACACACATATGAAACACACACATGAACACACACACACACATGAACATACACACTCGCTCCCATGAACACACACGAACACTGATAGATAAAAGATTGAAGGTAGAAACAAAATAATACTTATCCGCATAACAAGGAATGAGTTAACTGAATAAATTTTGATAACAAATAAAAAAAAAATAAATCATAACATTTATCTAGTTTATTCATGTGTTATAAATTGTAGATAATTCACAGGTATAGGAGGAGGGGGAGGAGGGGGGGCAGAGAAGGAAGCACTGAGGAGGGAGGGAGGTGGAGGAGGTGTGGAGGAGGGGATGGGGGGGGAGGCGGAGGAGGTGTGGAGGAGGGATAGGGGGGGGAGGTGGAGGAGGTGTGGAGGAGGGGATGGGGGGGAGGCGGAGGAGGTGTGGAGGAGGGGATAAGGGGGGGAGTGGAGGAGGTGTGGAGGAGGGGATGGGGGGGAGGCGGAGGAGGTGTGGAGGGAGGGGATAGGGGGGGGAGGTGGAGGAGGTGTGGAGGAGGGGATGGGGGGGGAGGCGGAGGAGGTGTGGAGGAGGGGAGGGAGGTGGAGGAGGTGTGGAGGAGGGGATGGGGGGGAGGCGGAGGAGGTGTGGAGGAGGGATAGGGGGGGGAGGTGGAGGAGGTGTGGAGGAGGGAATGGGGGGGAGGTGGAGGAGGTGTGGAGGAGGGGATGGGGGGAGGAGGTTGGAGGGAGGGAGAGGAAGGGTGGAAAGGCTGGAGGGAGGAGGTGAGAGGTGAAGGAGGCACTGAAAGCTAGAGGAGGAGGAGGAGGAGGGGGTGGTGGAGGGGGTAGTGGGTAAAAACTACGGAAGGGGGGAGAGGGGGAGCGGAGGTAGAAGAAAGGGAAGGGGGGAGAAAGTGGAGGGAGGAGAAGGAGGGTCTATGTGGGAGAGGAGTGGGGTGGGTGGGGGGAATCGGAAAACAGAGGGAGGAGGAGGTAGGGAGTGGGAGAGGATACAGAAGGAAGGAGGAAGAGGAGAAGGAGAGAGACAGAAGAGGATAGAGATTGAGGATGGGGAATGGGGAAGAATGGGGAGGAAGAGGAGAGGAAAGGAGGAAGAGGATGGGGAGGAGGGGGAGGAGGGGAGAGAAAGGAGGACGGGGAGGGAGGAGGACGGGGAGAGGGGGGAGGAGGAAAGGAAGGAGGAGGAGGAGGAGGGGTGAGGAGGGGAAAAGGAGGGAGGAAGGAGGAAGGGGGAGGAGAAGAGGAAGGGGAGGAGGGGAGGAGGAGAAAGGGGAGGAGGAAGGAGGGAAGGGTGGGAGGGGGGAGGAGGAAGGAGGAGGGGAGGAGGGGGGAGGAGGAAGGGAGTAGGGGAGGAGGAAGGGGAGTAGGGGGAGGAGGGAGGAAGGAAGGGGGAGGAAGGGGGAGGAGGAAGGAGGAAGGGGGAGGAGGAAGGAGGAAGGGGGAGGAGGGGAGGAAGGGGGAGGAGGGGAGGAGGAGGAGGGGGGAGGAGGAAGGGAGGAGGGGAGGAGGAGGAAGGGGGGAGGAGGAAGGAGGAAGGGGGGGAGGAGGGCGGAGGAGAAGAGGAAGGGGGAGGGAGGAGGGGAGGAGGAAGGAGGAAGGGGGGGAGGAGGCGAGGGGGAGGAGGGAAGGAGGAAAGGGGGAGGAGGAAGGAGGAAGGGGGGGAGGAGGGGAGGAGGAAGGATTAAAGGGGGGAGGAGGGGGAGGAGGAAGGAGGAAGGGGGAGGAGGAAGGAGGAAGGGGAGGAGGAGAAATGGGAGGAGGAAGAAGGAAGGGTAGGAGAGAGGCGGAAGGGGATTAGAAGGGAGGAGAAGGGGAAGGGGAGGAGGAGGGAGGAAGGGTAAGGAGGGGAGGAGGAGAAAGGGTGAGGAGGAAGGAGGAAGGGAGGAGGAGGAGTGGAAGAGAAAGGGGAGGAAGGGGAGGAGGGGAGGGGGGAGAAGGGGAGGAAGAAGGAGGAAGGGAGGAGAGGAAGGAGGAAGGAGGAAGGGGAGGAGGAAGGAGGAAGGGGAGGAGGAAGGAGGAAGGGGAGGAGGGGAAGGAGGAAGGGGGAGGGGGGAGGAGAAGAAGGGAAGGGGAGGAGGGGGGAGGTGGGAGGAGAGGGGGAGGGGGGAGGAGACGGGGAAGAGGAGAAGAGGAAGGAAGGAGGAAGGGGAGGAGGAAGGGAGGAGGAAGGGGAGGAGGAGGAAGGGGAGGAAGAAGGAGAAAGGGGAGGAAGGCGGAGGAGGAAGAGGAAGGGGGAGGAGGAAGGAGGAAGGGGGAGGAGGGAAGGAGGAAGGGGAGGAGGAGGAGGAAGGGGAGGGAGGGGAGGAGGAAGGAGAAAGGGGGAGGAGGACCGGGAAGAGGGGGAATGAGGAAGGAGAGGAGGGGAAGGAGGGGGAGGGGGAGGAGAGAAGAAGGGGGAGGAGGGGAGGGGGAGGAGGCACGGGGAAGAGGAAGGTGAAAGAAGATCTGACTCTGTGTCTTCACGGAGAAACCTTACAAAGTCCCTGTACACTTATTCCAACACACGCACACCACACACGCACACAGACACACACACGAGGGACGTACATTATTAACTGTGAACGTGAATATAAATGATGTACAGTTCCTACTTATATACATGAATGTTCTTGTGGGTACATTCCCTCTCTCTTACCCCCCCCCCCCCTTCTCTCTCTCTTCCCTTCTCCCTTCCTCCTCCTCTCTCTCTCTCTCTCTCTCTCTCTCTCTCTCTCTCTCTCTCTCTCTCTCTCTCTCTCTCTCTCTCTCTTCTCTCTCTCTCTCTCTCTCCCTTTCTCCCTCCTTCTCTCTCTTCTCTATCTCTCTCTCTCTCTCTCTCTCTCTCTCTCTCTCTCTCTCTCTCTCTCTCTCTCTCTCCTTCTCTTCTCTCTCTCTCTCTCTCTCTCTCTCTCTCTCTCTCTCCCTCTCTCTCTCTCTCTCTCTCTCTTCTCTCTCTTCTCTCTCTCTCTCTCTCTCTCTCTCTCTTCTCTCTCCTTCTCTCTCTCTCTCTCTCTCTCTTTTCTCCTTCCCTCCTCGCTCTCTCTCTCTCTCTTTCTCCTTCACTCCTCTCTCTCTCT
>NW_020872023.1:364066-370477 GCF_003789085.1 Penaeus vannamei
TTGATAATAATTGTATGGAAGGGCGTGAATTCTTTTTACATATCATCTCAATTTACAACAGACGGCCTAATAGGAATTGTTTACAAATATACCCCTAATGACATTTTCCTGAGTTAAATATGCTCTGCACAGGCGCAATACAGGCGAAGGGTGGAGCCATAACAATGCTTGGACAGAACTGGCAGCAAATTCGTAACATTCTCCAAACTAAAAGCGTCACCTTCTGTACCAGTAAACTAGGGACGTCCCTGCCAATAATACTCTGGACGCGAGGCGTTCGGGTTTTATGCCAGACGTTTCGAGTCCATTACGTCGTCGTTTGTAGAGGCAGAGCCAATCATTTGGTCAAGGATGGGCTCGGCCCCCTTCCTTCTCCACATGCCTGACAGCATTTCGTCCCCAGTGTCCTTCACTGAGTATTAGGTCTAGCACTTAAGATGCCATATTTATTTATTCATATTTATTTATATATTCATTTATTTTTAATTAATAAAGGAAATACAACCTGGAACAGGCGACACACACTAGTGGTGGTTGTTTTCTTACAACTTTCATATCTCTTTGCATCACAAGCTCAAACAAAATGAAAACTCGATGTAAATCTGTACCATTTCTAGTCGTAAACACAGCGTCCTGAAAACAATTTGTTGACTTCAGGACCGTGTATATAAAGCTATATTTTTGATGAAAACAAAGCAGTTTTGTATGTCGTATATACCATATATAAATTAAGTCTTGATGGAATTATAGATTTAGATTATCTGTGAATATTATTGTAACTGTGTCTTTTAAAAAAAGTATTTATCATGTGATTACATTCGGACATTGCTCAAAAACACTGCTACCGCGCCAACAGCGAAGTGCGATGAAAGCATATTTCTTTTTATCGAGTCGAAATGCGTTCACTGTAACAGACAACAAATGAATGAATGAAGGAGAGAAAAAAGGCAGGGGAAAGTCAAAATACGCAGAGGAAAAAATATAGAGACAAGAAAATGATAACTGAAGAGGATAAGGGTAATTCTGATATGCGAAGCTGAGCCCGGCCTTAGCCTACTAATGTCGAAGCAATGAATGTGTGTCAGCTAGTGCTGACACGACCGAGCTTAGTCCTTAACCACCATGGTGCTCAGCCATATTGGTAACATCCAAGTGACAATTGCAACTTCTCTCACCTATGCGGGGCGCCAACCGCCGACCTCTCGGATAAGGGGCCGACACGTTACCATTGTAATAGCCCAGAGGCTAGAGAGGGATTGCTGGTCATCTATTTATATTGCCGCGAGAGAAAGACTGTGAGTGTGAGAGAAGGGGGGGGAGTGAGGAAGGGAGAGAGAAGGAGAGGAAACGGGAGGGGGGAAGGGAGAGAAAGAGGAGAGCGGGAGACAGAAGGTGGTTATGTGGTCATATTCATTTATATTGCTGGAGAGAGAGAGAGAGAGAGAAGTCGTTCGATTTTATACACGTTCTGGATGTGATTCCAACAATATTGTGCATAGACTGAGGTGTAGGACAGTTTCACCGCACCTTTTGCGCCTGGCAGCGGCATACCCGCTGGCCAATCAGCAATCTGTGACGTCACTCCCGATTTCCTGACGTCCCATGCTTGGGAAAAAGAAGATGAGCTAAGCTTTTTCGGTAACGTTAAGGTATAGAAGACGCCTATAGTGAATATTTTTCACATCAAACAATACATCTGTATTTTGTGTTGTAACTTAAATAGTTCTAACATTTTGCTATAATTTCTATAATCAGATTTCTTTCCTGTTGTAGATATTTGTAAAATTATTCCTACCAAACACATTGTTAGACCTCTGCACTCAGGATATACTACATACTACACAAGTATTGCCAGATAAAAATGTAACCTCCTGACATGTGGTGTACCAGTTGGAAATGTGGGGAAGTGTACAACAGTCAATTGCTTGTTTCTCCGATCCTGCCACACACATTAATTGAGAGACCATTACAGAATGTGTGCATGTGCTTATGTGCATGAATGAATGAACAGTAATAGTGGCTTTTAATAGGTAATTTTCAGAGCTGCCTAAGCCGCCCCCCAAACCCGTAGCGACAAAAACGAGGAAGGGATTGGGGGCACAAGCTGCAATATGTATGAAAACTAGAATTATACCACTGACAGCAGTTTGGGAACTATAGATTAATTACAGTTTGGAAAATGAATGCAGTGAATTGAGATGATATAATCAAACATGAACATTTGGTGCAAAGACAAGTAATTTCTGCAGATATGAAGACATTTTTCAGTAAAGTAAAAGTGCAAACAAAAGCCATGTGTCTGAATGATGATATAATTCAATATGTAATTGTTCGGGAATATGTATGAGTTAAATTTACTGAAGCTTGTAGTAATAATAATACTTGCATCCTCTAGTGGCTAAAAACCCCTTTCGTATCTCAATTACCTTGATATCACTGCGTATTTTAGCCAGGTACCTTAATGATGGAATTTAAGTTTTGTTACTGGAAAGTCAATGGTCTATGCCTAGTTGACTCAGCTGTGAGTAGTGGCACCTGTTGCTGGGTCAAAGGAACTGGCCCAACCTACTGCAAAATCATCCAACGGAGGTCATGAATATAATCAACAAGAAGGGCAAATTGGGAAGACAGATGCATTGCCAAGAAGTAGAGCAGCTCGATCTTGCCAGAGTATGTATGAACTTGGCTGCCGAGGCGTCTATTTATGATTGTGACCTTGCCTTTTCACTTTCAGCAGATCAGTCTTTCTGCCAAATAGTGCCATTTCAGATGCTTCTTTATGACTTTTATTTTAGTGTTACTCTATATTCAGTCATATTTTCAACATTTGATAACATCAGTTTAGTTTTCAAAAGGCTGACTTTAATATCTGTATTATATATTTGTACTGTAGCATCATTATATTATATCGCAGAGTATTATTACATGACTCCAGAGATATTTTGATGATATTACAGTTATCATGTACACATCTCATGATACAAAAAAATAATTTGGTGACTGGAACTGATATTATTATTATTATTCTATTATTTTCTTTCTATGTTCATCTTCTACAATAATTACTTTTTGATCTATTATGTCAAGGCCAGGTTAATTAAACACTTGTGGAGTTAAGACATTCATGTAAATTAATATTTTCCTACTAATGTTTCTCAGTTAATATATTATCCCATTTCTGTACGTAATGAATAACAAATGCATTTGCATATTTGATAACATTCTTTAATTTTCCTTAGAAATCATACTGCATATATTGCAATTAAGGAAAAACAACACCTGTGAAATTTAAAGAAGACATTCATTGTGGGCATGGAAAATGGAGATTTATATGACTATGAACTTCAAAAAAGGGACTTGCAAAAAGGAAAAGTACAGAGAAGTCTGTATAAACTTTATTAACACAAAAATATCCAAAATTTAGAACCATACTAAATGAAACTTAGAGACCATCCATCTTTCACAAGTCACCAATACTAAAGCTCTGAGCAATGATTCAGGCAAGTGTATCTGAGGATTTATTAAACTGCATATTACAGAAGTGTAGAATTGTTGTCTGTGAGAAGGTGGATCATCTTGTACAACAGAAATATATATTAGCTACTTTCAACAAACAATCCTCCTGGAGATGGCAAGGCACTTTTGGCAGACCACATGAGATCTGCCAATATTGGTAGCTTATATTATAACATTACCTGTGGCATTTTAAATGAAAGAAGTTTAGAGAAACAATTACAAAACAAACAATATTATTACCCAAGCATGCAATGTTGTAAAGATAAGTAAAGATCAAACCATTGTGAAGGACTCAGGGTAAAAATAAATTGACAAAAAAATATCTTACTTTCTGTAACTGTAACATTCAACAATACATGACTATACTTGAATGCAATATTTAAGGAAGATCATTGTTTATATTTTTCAGGCATGGAAATACAATGGGAATTCATTTGGCTTCTGATAAAAAAGATTACCAAATAGTAGTATATATGAATTATAAAAAGATGAGTAACTACACAATCACAAAATCTCAAGTTCTAGAAAAAATCTACACAATACAGTTAAAATTTAATGGTATTGATTTATTTGTTAATTTCCACCTCAGCTTTGCTTGATGGTGTTTAAAACCATATCTTTTGGCTAAATGGTTATGTAAACTTTGAACAACCAATATCATATTGCACACTCATTTGGCAATCCTTCCTGGGAAAAGAACAAAATATTTAAATTTCCTTGTCCTCTTTCAGTTTTTAAAATACCACGTCCATTTTCAACAACATAAGCAACAGTCAATGAGTGTCCAAGTATGATGGACATGGTCATTAATGACCAATGCACCAAAATAGACTGCACCTGCAACAGCTCTTGTGTACTGCAGCATGGCATTTTTTTCTTTTAAAATATTGATTTTATTACAAAGTTCCATGCAGTTACTTTGGCCATGCAACACCTGACTTTGCAATGTTATAACAATCAATTACTTTAATCTATACAACATTTATATATGTACAATGTTAGTGGATCAATATCTACAACACACACTATTAAGAAAATTCCAACTAACTGCACATGCACATAAAACACTTTCCATACAAAAATTAACCCTTCAGAGACAAAACACTAAATATGGATATAATATATTTGTCAGATTTTTAAATATATATTTATGATGAAACTTCCATGAACAAAAAATTTTCCTTCTTTTTATTAATACATTTTAGGAGGAATATTGTAAGGATAGGCAAGTGTACAGTACCAGCCATAAAATACAAGAATACAAGAAAAAAAAAAGGAATATTAAAATTTTTCATGGGTCTTATGTAAGCATAATACATTAACTCATAAACCATTGGCACAGCTTGCTGCCATGTAATACTAATTGAAGATAAAACAAACAGTATTTTTTTTCCCTTACAAGCATACCACAGACAACTTCTGTTCTCCCAAAATTCTAATTTACTCTTCCTTCAACTGATTACTAATAGGCAACCTACAAAATAAATGTGACCATTCTAGAATTTCAAATTATCAAAAGATCAATTTAAGATTAACAAACTTAGATAGTTACCTTTCCTCATATACAATGTTCACAATGTAAGTTTGGCATTTGCAAATTTTGAAAAACATTATCATAAAATATTTGAAACAGGCAGAATTCATCTACAGCTCCTATTATGGAGTGCACTATGCTTGATAACTGCATACAGAACATGTCCAGCACTCACCCAAATGATGACTTTTACTATTGATATACATATATGCCAAAATAAATTATTACTAAGACTTGCCCAACTAAATGTGTTCATTCAATAATCAACAAGCAGCAACATGTTTCTAAGCCTTGTAAAAATGTATGCAGTAAAAAGTTTGTGCTTCCTTTCTTCCCAATAATCATTTCAATAAAAAAGAGAGAAAAAAACGTGATTTATATCAACATAAAAACTGACCAATAAGGAAAAAAGAACACTTTGCACTATTCTGAAAGATATTTGGCACTTGAAAGGAAAAATGATGTCTGGTTATGATCCTGCTGGACAAGAATCTTAGCACAAAAGAGAACTTCCAAAGACTAGCTCAAAGCATCAATGCTAAAATATTCCTTCACACAAACACACACACACATTATTCAGGGGCAACTCAAATGGTCTTTAGAACCAAATCATCTAAAATCACCAATATGAGCAGCAAGCATGTTTAAAATATGTAATATACATGAACATAAATAGAAAAAACAAAAGCAGTGTAAAAATAATGAGAATATTATTAATGGATAGGGCCTTCTCTATTTTTACTATCACAAATATTATTGTTGGTTATCATTTCCAGTATTTCCTAGGTTATGAAAGAAAAGTTTACTTCAGATTAAATTAAGTTAGTAATTGTCAATGTATTCTAGTGATGACAAGTGTGAAAGATCACGAAGACTTCAGTTTCCCATTAGAGAGAGTGCTTGAGATTGCTTGCTGTGCTGCTTGTTCTGCGGCCACCTTCAAATGTTTTTCCATGTAAGTCTGGTAAACAGGGTGTATGACCTGAAAAAAGATACAAGATCATGTTACTAGTTTGCATACATTTGATATCTTATATATATATATATATATAATATAATATATAATATATATATATATATATAAATATATATAATATATAATAATATATATATATATAATATATATATAATATATATAATAATATATATTATAATATATATTATATATATGTATATAGTAAATATGTATAAGTATATGTATGTATATGTATATGTAATAATGTATATGTATTGTATAATGTATATGTATATGTATATGTAATGTGATGTATAGATATATAGTATAATATATATATATATATTATATAAATATATATATATATATATATATATGAATATGAATATGGATATGGATATATGTA
>NW_020872023.1:379565-392065 GCF_003789085.1 Penaeus vannamei
CCGCCACGTAAGCTTTACAAGCAAATAAACAGAGCAGCATGGCAGAGCAAAGAGAATATCTATTTCACAAATGGAATTAAAACCAAACCTTCTCGCTCTTCTCTCTTGCCCTCTCCTTTTCCTTATTTCTCTTTCTTTCTCTCTCTCTTTCTTTCCCTCTCTCTTCTCCTTTATCTTCTCTCTTTCTTCTTCCTTTCTCTCTCGCTCTCTTCCTCCTTCCACTCTCCTCCTAACACACACACACACACACACACACACACACACACACAACACACACACACACACATCAGATAATATAATATATATATAGTATTATTATAATATATTAATATACATATATATATATAATATATATATAATATATATATATATATACTATATATATTATATAATATAGATATATATATTATATATATTTATATAATAATATATATAATATATAAATATATATATAACATACGTAAATCTCTAGATAGATAGATAGATAGATAATAGATAGATAGATAAAGAAAAAGATGAAAATTAGACAGTTAGAGAAAGAGAAAGAGAAGCAGAGAGAGAGAAGAAGAGAGAGAGAGAGAGAGAGAGAGAGAGAGAGAGAGAGAGAAGAGAGAGAGAGAGAGAGAGAGAGAGAGAGAGAGAGAGAGAGAGGAGTCGACTCTGATTAGTAAAAATTTGGTTAACGAAAGCCGTTTCTAAGTGAGTCCAGAAAAAAGTCTTTTGTTGTTCTTCTCAATCTTTATCCTCCAGTACTTTCCCTCTGTCTTCTCTCTCTCCTCGTCTCTCTCTCTCTCTCTCTCTCTCTCTCTCTCTCTCTTCTTTCTCCGCTGTTTCTCTCTATCTCTCTGGTCGTCTGTTTGTTTCTTCTCTCTCCTCTCTCTCTCTCTCTCTCTTATTCTCTCCTTCTCTCTCTCTTTCTCTCTCGCACACAACCACACATACAAAGTATATTCTTCTCCCACCTCTCATCCCCCCCCCTCCCACTCCCTCTCCCTCCTCTTTCTTACCGTTCCAACCATCCACTTTGCCTCTCCTTCTTCTATCTCTTTATCCTTTCCTCCCTCTCTTCTTCTCTCCTCCACTCTCTCCTTCCCAATCTGATTCACGAATTAAATCCATCAGAGGAGCGAGATTGAGGTCATTTTCCCATTAAGGTCATCGTTTGACTTGACCTCGGGTTATGTGGTATGGGGTAGAGATGCACGAACACCTATGACTATTAGACCACGCATGTAGACCTACACATGGAAACTATAGATACACACGCATGTAGACCTACACATGAAACTATAGATACACCACGCATGTAGAACCTACACATGAGAACTATAGATACACACGCATGTAGACCTAGCCACCATTGAAACCATAGATACACACGCATGTAGACCTTACACCATTGGAACTATAAGATGCCACCACGCACACTGTAGACCTACACATAGAACTAATAGCATGCACACGCACATGTAGACCTACACATGAAACTATAGATGCACACGCACATGTAGACCTACACATGAAACTAATAGATTGCACACGCACATGAACTAACACATGCGAACTCTAGATGCACGACGCACATTTAAACCACACTATGGAAACTATAGATGCACACGCACATGTAGGACCTACACCATGGAACTATAATGCAACACACACATGATAGACCTACACATGAAGACTATTAGATGCACACGCAAATGTAGACCTACACATGAAACTATTAGATACACGCCCAGGTAGACTTACACATGAAACTATATACATAAGTGATACATACAACACACACCTAACACACACACACACACACAGACACACACACACAGATACACACACACACACACACACCACACAACACACACACACACACACACACACACACACACACCACAACATACACACACACATAGCCACGTTGAAGATCCCCCCACAACCAAGCACACACACACACACACACAAATTTAGAAAAAACACACATGCATCTCCTACGCACAACATACGCACATACAACACACACACACATAAAAAACACACATGTACATGATCTCCTACGCACACATACGCACATACAACACATACACATATACGCAAAAAACACATGTACACGATCTCCTACGCACACATACGCACATACAAGTGACTTAAATGCTTCAAATAAATGACATTTGGCGCTTCACTTCATTTATCCTCATGAAGTTTGTCTGAGTGTGCGGTCAGCAGGGAAGGGACGGGGGAGGGAGGGGAGTAGGGGAAGGGAAAGAGAGAGGAGGGGAGGGGAGGAGAGAGGAAGGAGGGAGGGAGGCAGGAAGGGAGAGGAAGGAAGGAGGGAAGGGGCAGAAAGAGGAGGGAAGGGAGGAGGGAGGCAGGGAGTGGAGGGATGGGTGGAGAGGGTAAGAGAGAGGATGGAAGGGAAGGGAGGGAGAGGGAAGGGAAAGGGAAGGAAGGGGGGCGGGGTGAGGAAGGTGGAAGGGACGGAGGGAAGGAAGGAGAGGGAGGGGAGAGGAAGAGGGAAGGGAGGGGAGGGGAAAGAGGGAAGAAGGAGAGGGCAGAGGGGAGGGAAGATGACAGGGGGGAGGGGAGGAGAGGGAGGAGGAAGGGATGGGGAGGACTTCGCCTTGTCTGTAGCCTTCTTCTTTTTCTCTTTCCTCTCTCTCTCTCTCGTGTTCTCTCTTCTTATATTTTGTCTGTCTCTCTCTCCACTTTCACTATCTCTACTTTATCTCTCTTTTCCCTTTCTTGTATTTCTTCTTTCCCTCTTATTTTTCTTCCTTTTTCTTTCTTAATGTCTGTTCTTTCTTTTATTTTCTTATTTTCTCCTCTTTTCTTTTTCTTTCAGCTTTTTTCTTCTTCCTGTGTCATTTTTCTCTTTCTCTCATTTCGTAATCGTTTTAATTTTTACAGTTCTTCTCTCTATCTCCTCGCCCCTCTCTCTTCACTTCTTTCCTTTTTAATTCTCCTTCCCATCCTCCTCTCTCTCTTTCTTCCCTCCCTTCTCTCTCTCTCTCTCTCTCTCTTTCTCACGCTTCTTTCCTTCTCTCTCCCTCTTCTGCCTCTCCTCACCATTTTCTCTCTCCCTCCTATTCTCTTCCCTTTCCTCCTCTCTCCCTCTCTTCCACTGTACTTTCCTACCCATTCTCTCTCCCTTTTACCCTTTCATTCCTCCTTTCTTCCTATTCTTCTTCCTTTCCTCTTTCTCAGTTTTCCTTTATTTACACTTAGAAAGAGGAAATGCAAAATATCAACATCATCGCGCACCGGCAACCCCGTCACTGACCTATGCCGCACTTCCGTCATCCTCATTTTCCTTCTCTTCTTACACATCTCGAAACTCGCTTGACAATTCTCTTGCTTTTAACTTTATTCCGAGACTTCGCGATCCTTGCGGGTAACTTAGAGAAAGAGAAAAAAGAGAAGGGAGAAGAATCACTGGATCGTACGTCTGGCACCGCCGCATGACCTAAGATGAAGCTATCTTTGGCCGCAGTCGTAACGTGACGACACGCGATCAACCATTTATTGCATCGCCCGAAAGCGACCATTACTCACCCTCATCAATGGACTAAACATCGCCCTCAATAAGACACCATTTGCCCCGCCCTCTCCCCCTCAAATTTAAAAAGACTAATTCAAACACCGAAAAAAAATCAAAATAAAACGATTTGCACTACGATTATTGCGACATCTGGCAACTCCCCCTCCACCTCCGCGTCTCCGGCAGCGAGTGAATGACGCATCAGCTGATATCGTACATCTGGCAGCGCTTCCGTGAATGGCCCCCCGTAGAGCCATCTCCACGACAGTGCCAAGGCTCTGAATGACAGTCCGGTTCGGCGCCAGTGCCACGGAAGAGCCAAAGGGGGTCACGAGGTGACGTGGCATGACCGTGTGGCAGTAATGTGTCATGTCAACTGTTCTGAGACATGGTGTTGGAATGACAGTTCTAATTTTAGGTTTACAGGAGACGTGTCTGTATCACTTACCTCGTCATATAACCAATAATAAATGATAATAATAATAAAATGCATCTTGATAATCACAAGAATAAAAATTAATACACTCAATTAAATAACAATAACATTAGAACTAATAAGAGCATCAAACTCCACTAACTTTGACAATATGTAAAAACTATTTGCGAAAAAATGGGTCACATCACCAACAAAACAAAACAAAAAACAAACAAACAAACATTCACAGATTTTAAAAGAAGAACTGGCACTAGCGGAGAGATTTGTTGGTATATAAAACAACAACAACAACAAAAACAAGTAACATACAGAAAAACAAGAAACAACAACATGACAAACAAGAATAAAAATGACAAAGACGTAAAACCCAAAAATTACACACTAAATCAACAACAACAAAAACAAATAAAAATATATCATCCCTTAAAACAACAACAGCAAAAAAACAAAAAAACCGACTAACAATAACAAGAATAAAAAACAAACAAAAACAAATCAATCCTTTCTAACAATAGCCTTAATCCTCCTCTATACTACACGCACTTCTATGGCTTCTGGCTGAAAATAACATCAACAAAAAACAAAAACAACAAAAATAGAGAACCAGGAAAATATCTGATAACGATGGAAGAGAGAAATGAGAAGAGGTGCTCAAGGAAAGGGAAGATGGAAGACTGGCGATACACGTAAAGAGACAGAAGGGGAATAAGAGAGAGGGAGATAGAGATAGAGACGGAGATAGATAGATGGATAGATAGAGTAGATGGACATAGATAGGAGAGATAGATAGAGACGAGGAGAAGAGAGATAGATAGATAGATAGAGATATGATAGAAGAGATAGATAGGTAGATAGGGATAGATTAGAATAACAGATGATAGATAGGATAGATAGATAGAGAGATAGGTTATAGATGGATAGATAGACAGAGAGATGAGATAGAGATAGATAGAGGATAGATAGATAGAGAGAGAGAGAATGAGAGAGATGGATAGAGAGATAGAGAGATAGATAGATGGATAGATAGATAGATAGGATAGAGAGATAGATGGATAGAGAGATATATAGATAGATAGATAGATAGATAGATATAGATAGAGAGATAGATAGATAAAGAGAGAGAGAGTGAGATGAGAGGAAAAAAATTGAATAAAGAAAAAAATGTAACATAAAGAAAAAGAAGAAGAAAACATAAAAAGAAAACAACCCCTTCATCTACCCCCCCCCAAAAAAAAAAAAGATGAATAAAAACACAAAAAAATAAGTTTTATTATTTTTTTCCCCTCAATCCTCCCTTTTTCCTTTTTCCACCCTTTCTTTTCTTTTCTTTGATGTCACAAGGAGTTCAAAGGATGAAAAGGACCCTCCCCCCCCCCTAGGAGTGCCAGGTTGACCCCCGACGCCCCTGCAAAGTCAGAGGTCAGGGGGGGAGGAGGGGGTATCTCGAGGGTAGAAGGTGATGAACAAGGGAGAAAGCCAAAGAGGACGATAAATAAGGAATGGTAAATAAGGAAAGAAGTCAAATGGAAAATTATGAATTTAAAAGACAAACTAAAATCCGAAACAGCTAATAAAAAGGTAAATGTAAAAGAGATAAAGGGGGAATAAGCCACAGAGCAATAATAAACAAGGAATAAGCCAAATAAGACAGTAAATCTGGAATTGGCAAAAAAAAGAAAGAAAAGAGAAGAGACACCAAAAATCAAATTAAAAGAAAGTTAAAAATGATTAAAAGGAAATTAAAAAAAAGCCAAAACCAGACTATGAATAAGAAAATAGATAAACATAAATAGAGAAACCAATAAAACAAAATAGAGAACAGTAAATAAGTAAACAAATAAATCAATAAAACAATAAGGACTACATATAAACCAATAAAACAAAATAGAGAATAGTAAATAACTAAAGAAATAAATGAATAACAAAAAAAAAAAATAAATGCTACACAAAAGTCGCATTAGATATGGAATAATGTACAAATGAAATTAAATTCGAAAAGGTTCAAACGGGAAGAAATTCCTTGAGTTTCCCCTTTGATACTATTTTTTTTTTTCACCGTTTTCTGTGGCAGTTAAGTTGCACAGAAAAGAAATTTGTGAAGACTCGTTTGGGTGAAATTGTGAGGGGGGTGGGGGTGGGGTGGGGGTGAGGGGGGGGGAGTGTAAAGGGGGGAGAGGGTAGAGGGAGTGGGGGATTGAGGGAGTTGGGGGGGGGGGGGTACTGGCAGAAGGAGGGGGGTCCTGAATCGGGTTCCTGGGGGGGGGGGGGGGGAGTTGTGGGGGGGGGATACTGGTAGATAAAAAAAAAAAAAAAAAAACTTTAGGCCAAGAATGAAATGAATAATAACTCCAGTGTATCTTTTTCGTATTCAGAATTAATAACTGCAAAAATCACTAACTTTTTTTTTTTTTTTTTTTACTTTCTTTTGTTCTCAATTCTCCGCTTGTGTGTGTCTCTCTCCTCTTCATGTAGATTCTATTTTTGGCTATCTATTTTTCTCTGCTTATTCTCCCACTTCTTTAATCTTTCTATGTCTTCTCTCCATTCTCTCCCTTCTCTTTCTTCTTATTTCATTCTATTCTTCCTCACTCTCCGCCTCTTCTCCTTCGTCTTCCTTTTTCATCCTTCTTCTCTTTCTCTTCCTTCTCTCATTTCTTCATCTCCACCTGCTTCCTCCATTCACCTCTTCCCCATCCCTCCCATTCTCTCTCCTTTGCTTACATCTTCACCCCCTCATCTTCCTTCCCCCTTTCTCCTTCTCCTCCTCCTCCTCTTGTTCTTCCGCCCTTTCTCCTTCTCCTTCTCCTCTTCTATCTTCCTTCTTCCTTCTCCCACTTCTTCCTCCAAGTCCACCACCTCCTCCTCCTCTCCTCTCCTCCTCCTCACTCCTCCTCCCCCCTCCACCACCTCCTCCCTCTTTCTCCCTCCTCTCCCTTCTCCCACTTCTTCATCTCACTCTCCTCTTCCTCCTCCTCCTCTTACTCTCCTTCTTCTTCCTCTCCTCCTCCTACTCTTTCCTCTCACTCCTCCTCTCTTCCTCCTCCTCTCCTTCTTCTCCCTCTCCTCCTCCCACTTCTTCCTCTCACTCCTCTCCTCCTCCTCCTCTTACTCTTCCTTCTTCTCACTCTCCTCCTCCCACTTCTTCCTCTCAACTCCCCTCCTCCTCCTCTTACTCTCCTTCTTCTCCCTCTCCTCCTCCACTTCTTCCTCTCACTCCCCTCCTCCTCCTCCTCTTACTCTCCTTCTTCTCCCTCTCCTCCTCCCACTTCTTCCTCTCACTCCCCTCCTCCTCCTCCTCTTACTCTCCTTCTTCTCCCTCTCCACCTCCTCTTTCTTCATTCTCCTCTCCATTCTCCCACTTCTTTCTCTCCCTCTCCTCCTCCCACTTCTTCCTCTCACCCTCCTCCTCCTCCTCCTCCTCCTCTCCGCCTTGGCTCCGTGCCAGGCCTCGGATGCTGGAGCGGCGAGAGATTCATCAGCATCAGCAGTTAACACACCCACTGTGAAAATATCTTGTGATTCTGTGTCTGTCTGTATGTCTGTCTGTCTCTTTTTCTTCTGTCTGTCTGTTTGTCTGTCTTTTCTTCTGTCTGTCTGTTTGTCTGTCTTTTCTTCTGTCTGGTCTGTTTGGTCTGTCTTTTTCTTCTGTCTGTCTGTTTGTCTGTCTTTTCTTCTGTCTGTCTGTTTGTGTTGTCTGTCTGTCTGTTGTTGTCTGTCTTGTTCTTCTGTCTGTTGTCTGTTGTTTGTCTTCTTTTCTTCTGTCTGTCTGTTTGTCTGATTCTGTCTGTCTGCTCTTTTCTTCTGTCTTTTGGTTTTGTGTTTCGGTCGTTTTTTTTTTCTCTGTCTCTGTTTTTTGTTTGTTTGTTTGGTCTGTCTGTATGCTTGTGTTATATATGTATGTCTCTGTCTGTCTGCTGTCTGTGTCTGTCTTTGTCTGTATCTCTCTCTCTCTCTATCTATCTATCTCTTTCTCTTTCTCTCTCTCTCTCTCTCTCTCTCTCTCTCTCTCTCTCTCTCTCTCTCTCTCTCTCTCTCTCTCTCTCTCTCTCTCTCTCTCTTCCTTCTCTCTCTTCCTCTCTTCCTCTCTTACTCTCTCCTCTCTCTCCTTCCTCTCACCCCTACATTTCCATTTCCAAAATAACAACAATGATAAAAACTCAAATAGTTAATATATCCAATTTTGTAAAAAAACAATAAAATAAATAAAACAAAAATACAGATTTTTTTTTCTCTCTCTCTCTCCAAAATTCAGATTCCTCCACAAATGATAATGAAATCTCCCCCGGGCAATACCTAATACAAATTAATTTATTCAGGAGATAATGACCGCGGGAGAGCTTGCCTTGTCAGCTGATGAAGGTAACTAGATTATGACGACACCTTAGGTATAGCGGTGGAAAGGTAAATAATAATGATTAATAAAAAAAAGTGTTTTGATCTCCTGCCAAAGGGAAATCAAATAAAATGATAATTATGATGATGAGGGGGATGTGATAATAAGGATAATGATAATGAGGGGGATGTGATAATAAGGATAATAATGATGATAATGAGGGGGATGTGATAATGAGGATAATAATGATGATAATGAGGGGGGTGTGATAATAAGGTTAATAATGATAATGATGAGGGTAATGATGGCCATGAGGATGATGATAACAATGACAGTAATCATCAACATCATCATCATCATAATAAAAATAGTATTGATATCGCTATCAATGAAAATAAGGATACTAACACTACTAATGATGATAAGAAAAAAAAATGAAGAAGAAGAAGAGAGGAGAAGAGAGAGAGAGAGAGAGGAGAGAGAGGGAGAAGAGAGAGAGAGAGAGAGAGAGAGAGAGAGAGAGAGAGAGAGAGAGAGAGAGAGAGAGAAGAGAGAGAGGAGAGAGAGAGAGAGAGAGAGAGAGAGAGAGAGAGAGCTACGAACGAATGAAAAAGAAAGAAGGAAAGAAGCAGAGAGAGTATGAGAGAAAAAAAGGAAAAAAACAAGAAAAAGAAAAAAAATATCGAAAGAGGAAAAACACAAAAAACAGAGAAAGAAAAAAGAAATATTCAAAAAAAAAAAAAAAAAAAAAAATTATTGCAAACAACACCCTCCCTTTTCAGCAACAAAGGGATTTCAACAAACGCTTTTGGAATGGAATTTTATCGAATCTTGGAATATTCCCGAATTCCTGAGACGCAAAAAGACGAAAAAAAGAGGAATACTTTGGTGTTTCTTCTTGAATTTAAGACGATTTGGAATCTTCAAGAATCAGCGTCAATTCCTGTTATTTAAATTTTTATTGTGATTGGCTTTTATAAATATTTTTGTGTTTGTTATCATTATCAATGTCATCTTCATCATCATCTTCATCATTATTTAATTGGTTATTATTATCATTCATTACCATTATTATTTTTTTGCCATTGTCATTATTATTTTACCATTATCATATTTATTTTTTTTTACCATTATCAATTATTTATATAATTATCAATTATACCATTATCATTATTACTATTATTAATATAATCATTATTCTTATCTTTATTTGTTTATTGTTATTACAATTATCATTAATATCATTTTTATTATTGTTATCATCATCGTTACTATTGTTATCCATTCATCAACTATTACTTATATTGTTATGCTCATGATCATTACCACTGTCATTATCATCGCATCAATGTCATTATCTCATAATCCTGATTGTCACCATCAATGTATCCATCCCACTATTGCCTTTGATAGTGCTGTCATCATTATCCTTGTTATCATCATTATCATTACTTTCGCTATTATGAACTACAGAATTATCTTTAATTTTTCATCATTGTAACTCCATCTTCATCATCATTAGCATTATCTGCTTCAAGATCCTTTCATCAATCATTAATCATATTTTTCCTATTAGTCCAGTCTTTATCTTATTTTCATTTATATCTTCTCATTATTTGTCAATCTTTTATCTTTATCATTATATTTCCCTCATTAATTGTTCATCGTTTAAGTCTATTATTATAATTATATATTTTCCTCATTATTTGTCAATCTTTATCATTTAATTATTTAATTATATTTTCCTCATTATTTGTCAGTCTTTATCATTAATTTAATTATATTATTATTTTCCTCATTATTTGTCAATCTTTATCATTATTATTAATTATATTTTCCTCATTATTTTTTCCTCATTGTTGTCATTATCCACTGTTACCAATATTCCTGTTTCCAGTAAAGGGAAGGTTGTTCTAGGAATGAAAGGTAATAATAATAATAATAATAATAGGAGAACAATAACAACAACAGTAATAGTCGCAATAATAATGACAACCTTGGTAATCTTCATAAAAACAAAATCTATTCCATTTCAAGACAAATTCCTGATCCATTCCTAGAGGAATTCGGATTCCTGGTTTCAATTCCTAGAAGAATTCCAGGTCTAATTCCTAAGACGAATTCCTGGTTCATTCCCTAAAGAATTCCAGGTCTATTCTAGGCCGAATTCCTGGTCATTCCTACACAAATTCTATACCCATTCCAGACGAATTCCTGGATCCATTAGTAGAGCGAATTCCTGGTCCATCCTAGAGACGAATTCCTGGTCCATTCCTGAGACGATTCCTGATCGCATCCTAGACAATATTTAACCATTCCAGACGAAATTCCAGGTCCCTTTCCTAAACGAATTCGCTGGATCCATTCTAAGACGAATTCCAGGCCCATTCCTAAACGAATTCCTGGAACATTTAATCTTTGCCATGTAAGACTCCTTTGACCGTCCGCAACAGCTTTCAGGAATTTGCTGTCGGACTTGTCAAGCTGTCATGCGAGTCCAGGCACTTAAGAGCACTCCCGGGCAAGTAGGCCTATGGGCGGTTGTGGTCATTGCTAGGATTAGGTTGTAGGTCTATGGTAAAGCTTTTTGTGTGTCCGTTGGGGTAGGGGGGGGGCTAGGGGAGGGTGGGGGGTTATGTGCGGTGTATGAAGGGTATGTGTGTATGCGTGGGTTTTGTTCCCTTCGTCCCTCTATTTCCTCTGTTTCCGTTGTTTCTTTTTTTGTTCCTATCCTCTCTCTCTCTCTCCTCTTCTCTCTCTCTCTCCTCCGCTTTCGCCGCTCTCTCTCTCGTCGCTCTCTCTCATCTCTCTCTCTCTCTCTCTCTCTCCTCTCTCTCTCTCTCTTCTCCTCTCTCTCTCGTCTCTCTCCTCTCTCTCTCTCTCTCTCTCTCTCGTCGTTTTCCGTAACCTTATTTTTTATTCATCTCCATACCCCTTTACTTTCTTCCCCCTTCCTCCCCCCTTCTCTAATTTCCCTCTATTCCTCCTACCCTACATTCCCCTTTTCGCTAACTCTTTTAATTATGTATCTTTCTTTCCATCTTACTTCTTTCGCCCTCTTCCCTTTATTTTTTCTCTTTTTCCCTCCCCTCACCACTCTCCCTAAGTTACTCCTCCTCCCTTTCCTTAACCTCATCTCCCCTTTTCCCCTCCCTCCCCAACTCCACTTCCCTCCCTGTCTCTCTTCCTTCTTTTCAAGCCTTTCTCCTTCCTCCCTTCCGCACTTTTCCTCCCTCCCTCTATCCCTTGGTCTCTTTTCCTCCTTCTCCTCCCTTTCGCTCCATCCATCCTCCACCCTTCCTGCATCCACACCCTTCTCCATTCTCGCTTCTTACGCCTTCCTAACTCTCCTCCTTCCTCCCTCGCTCTTTCGTTCCGTTCTCGCCTCCTCTTCTCCTTCCCTCCCTCCGCTTCCGCCCTCTCTTCCTCCTTCCCTCGCCTTCCGCCCTCCCTCCTTCGCCTTCCGCCTCCTTCCTCCTTCCGCCCTCCCCTCCGCTCTCTCCCTTCCGCCCTCGCCTCCTTCCTTGCCGCCCTCCCTCGCTGTATTGATTGATCGAATCCTCGGCCTTCCCTCGCTCCTTCCGCTGTGCGACGCCTCCCTCGGCTCGCCGCTCCTTTCTCCCTCCTTCCGCCCTCGCCTCCTTCCTCCCTTCCTCCCTCCTTTCTCCCCTCCTTCCGCCCATCCCTCCGCTTCCTCCTTCCTCTCTCCTCCCGCCCTCCCACCCTCCTCCCTCCTCTCTCTCTCTCTCTCTCTCCCCTCCGCTCCCTTCCTCCTCCCTCCTCCCGCCCTCCCACCCTCCCTCCCTCCTCTCTCTCCTCTCTCTCTCTCTCTCCGCCCTGTCCTTCCTCCTTCCTTCTCCCTCCCTTCCTCCCTTATCCTTTCTTTTCACACGCAAAGTATTGATCCCGCGGGTACACTGGGTACGTCTTTGTAATCGGACAAAGGAATCGACGGTTATTAACGGTTCTAACGGCTTTTTTAACGGTTTGTAACGGTTTTCGAGTTTGAATTTTGAAGAGTCTTTTGCTAAGGGTCTTGAATTTTTGGAATTTGGAAGTTGGTATGCTGATTTAGAAGATAGAAAGTACACATCACACGACACCAACACAACACAACACACACACACACCACACACACAAACCATACTATATATATATGTTGTTAATTTAGAAAGGTAAATTATGCACGATTCTAA
>NW_020872023.1:403814-416314 GCF_003789085.1 Penaeus vannamei
GGTATGCATGCTAGTTCTAAAGACGTGGCTTGGTCTGTGGACTGGTATGCATGCTAGGTCTAAAGACGTGGCTTGGTCTGTGGACTGTATGCATCTAGTTTTCTAAAGACCTGACTTGGTTTGTGGACTGGTATGCATGCTAGTTTTAAAGACGTGGCTTGGTCTGTGGACTGGTATGCATGCTAGTTCTAAAGACGTGGCTTGGTCTGTGGACTGGTATGCATACTAGTTCTAAAGACCTGAATTGGTATGTGGACTGGTATGCATGCTAGTTCTAAAGACGTGGCTTGGTCTGTGGACTAGTATGCATACCAGTTCTAAAGACCTGAATTGGTCTGTGGACTGGTATGCATGTTAGTTCTAAAGACGTGGCTTGGTCTGTGGACTGGTATGCATGCTAGTTCTAAAGAGACTGGTATGCATGCTAGTTTTAAAGACGTGACTTGGTGTGTGGACTGGTATGCATGCTAGTTCTAAAGACGTGGCTTGGTGTGTGGACTGGTATGCATGCTAGTTCTAAAGACCTGAATTGGTCTGTGGACTGGTATGCATGCTAGGTTTAAAGACGTGGCTTGGTGTGTGGACTGGTATGCATTCTAGTTCTAAAGACCTGACTTGGTCTGTGGACTGGTATGAATGCTAGGTTTTAAGACGTGGCTTGGTCTGTGGACTGGTATGCATGCTAGTTCTAAAGACCTGATTGGTCTGTGGACTGGTATGCATGCTAGTTTTAAAAGACGTGGCTTGGTCTGTGGACTGGTATGCATGCTAGTTCTAAGAGACTTGGTCCTGGAATGGGACTGGTATGCATGCTAGTTCTAAAGACTGAATTGGTGTGGACTGGTATGCATGCTAGTTCTAAAGACCTGAATTGGTCTGTGGACTGGTATGCATGCTAGTTTTTTAAAACGTGGCTTGGTCTGTGGACTGGTATGCATGCTAGTTCTAAAGACGTGGCTTGGTGTGGACTGGTGTGCATGCTAGTTCTAAAGACGTGGCTTGGGTCTGGACTGGTATGCATTCTAGTTCTAAAGACATGGCTTGGTCTGTGGACTAGTATGCATGCTAGTTCTAAAGACGTGACTTGGTCTGTGGACTGGTATGCATGCTAGTTCTAAAGACGTGGCTTGGTCTGTGGACTGGTATGCATGCTAGTTCTAAAGACCTGAATTGGTCTGTGGACTGGTATGCATGCTAGTTCTAAAGACCTGAATTGGTCTGTGGACTGGTATGCATGCTAGTTCTAAAGACGTGGCTTGGTCTGTGGACTGGTATGCATGCTAGTTCTAAAGACGTGGCTTGGTCTGTGGACTGGTATGCATGCTAGTTCTAAAGACCTGACTTGGTCTGAGGACTGGTATGCATGCTAGTTCTAAAGACGTGGCTTGGTCTGTGGACTGGTATGCATGCTAGTTCTAAAACTTGGTCTGACTGGTATGCATGCTAATTCTAAAGACGTGGCTTGGTCTGTGGACTGGTATGCATACTACTTCTAAAGACCGGAATTGGTCTGTGGACTGGTATGCATGCTAGCCTGAAAGACGTGGCTTAGTCTGTGGACTGGTATGCATACTAGTTCTAAAGACGTGACTTGGTCTGTGGACTGGTATGCATACTAGTTCTAAAGACGTGGCTTGGTGTGTGGACTGTTATGCATGCTAGTTCTAAAAACGTGACTTGGTCTGTGGACTGGTATGAATGCTAGTTCTAAAGACGTGGCTTGGTCTGTGGACTGGTTTGCATGCTAGTTCTAAAGACGTGGCTTGGTGTGTGGACTGGTATGTATGCTAGTTCTAAAGACCTGACTTGGTCTGTGGACTAGTATGCATGCTAGTTCTAAAGACGTGGCTTGGTCTGTGGACTGGTTTGCATGTTTGTTCTAAAGACGTAGCTTGGTCTGTGGACTGGTATGCATGCTAGTTTTAAAGACGTGGACTGGTATGCATGCTAGTTCTGTGTCTTGGTCTGTGGACTGTTATGCATGCTAGTTCTAAAGACGTGACTTGGTCTGTGGACTGGTATGTATGCTAATTCTAAAGACGTGGCTTGGTCTGTGGACTGGTATGCATGCTAGTTCTAAAGACCTGAATTGGTCTGTGGACTGGTATGCATGCTTCTAAAAATGTCTTGGACTGGTATGCATGCTCTAAAGACGTGGCTTGGTCTGTGGACTGGTATGCATACTGGTTCTAAAGACCTGAATTGGTGTGTGGACTGGTATGCATGCTAGTTCTAAAGACGTGGCTTGGTCTGTGGACTGGTATGCATGCTAGTTCTAAAGACGTGGCTTGGTGTGTGGACTGGTATGCATGCTAGTTCTAAAGACCTAACTTGGTGTGTGGACTGGTATGCATGCTAGGTTTTAAGACGTGGCTTGGTTTGTGGACTGGTATGCATGCTAGTTCTAAAGACCTGATTGGTCTGTGGACTGGTATGCATGCTAGTTCTAAAGACGTGGCTTGGTGTGTGGACTGGTATGCATGCTAGTTCTAAAGACCTGAATTGGTCTGTGGACTGGTATGCATGCTAGGTTTAAAGACGTAGCTTGGTGTGTGGACTGGTATGCATGCTAGTTCTAAAGACCTGACTTGGTCTGTGGACTGGTATGCATGCTAGGTTTTAAGACGTGGCTTGGTCTGTGGACTAGTAAAGACCTGATTGGTCTGTGGACTGGTATGCATGCTAGTTCTAAAGACGTGGCTTGGTCTGTGGACTGGTATGCATGCTAGTTCTAAAGACCTGATTGGTCTGTGGACTGGTATGCATACTGGTTCTAAAGACCTGAATTGGTCTGTGGACTGGTATGCATGCTAGTTCTAAAACGTGGCTTGGTCTGTGGACTGGTATATGCTAAAGAGACTGCTAGGAGTCTGTGGACTGGTATGCATGCTAGTTCTAAAGACGTGGCTTGGTCTGTGGACTGGTATGCATACTAGTTTAAAGACCTGACTTGGTCTGTGGACTGGTATGCATGCTAGTTTTAAAGACGTGGCTTGGTCTGTGGACTGGTATGCATGCTAGTTCTAAAGACGTGGCTTGGTCTGTGGACTGGTATGCATACTAGTTCTAAAGACCTGAATTGGTCTGTGGACTCGTATGCATGCTAGTTCTAAAGACGTGGCTTGGTCTGTGGACTGGTATGCATGCTAGTTCTAAAGACCTAACTTGGTCTGTGGACTGGCATGCATGCTAGTTCTAAAGACGTGGCTTGGTCTGTGGACTAGTATGCATACCAGTTCTAAAGACCTGAATTGGTCTGTGGACTGGTATGCATGCTAGTTCTAAAGACGTGGTTTGGTCTGTGGACTGGTATGCATGTTAGTTCTAAAGACGTGGCTTGGTCTGTGGACTGGTATGCATGTTAGTTCTAAAGACGTGGCTTGGTCTGTGGACTGGTATGCATGCTAGTTTTAAAGACGTGGCTTGGTGTGTGGACTGGTATGCATGCTAGTTCTAAAGACGTGGCTTGGTGTGTGGACTGGTATGCATGCTAGTTCTAAAGACCTGACTTGGTCTGTGGACTGGTATGCATGCTAGGTTTTAAGACGTGGCTTGGTCTGTGGACTGGTATGCATGCTAGTTCTAAAGACCTGATTGGTCTGTGGACTGGTATGCATGCTAGTTCTAAAGACGTGGCTTGGTCTGTGGACTGGTATGCATGCTAGTTCTAAAGACCTGAATTGGTCTGTGGACTGGTATGCATACTGGTTCTAAAGACCTGAATTGGTCTGTGGACTGGTATGCATGCTAGTTTTTTAAAACGTGGCTTGGTCTGTGGACTGGTATGCATGCTAGTTCTAAAGACGTGGCTTGGCCTGTGGACTGGTGTGCATGCTAGTTCTAAAGACGTGGCTTGGTCTCTGGACTGGTATGCATTCTAGTTCTAAAGACATGGCTTGGTCTGTGGACTAGTATGCATGCTAGTTCTAAAGACGTGACTTGGTCTGTGGACTGGTATGCATGCTAGTTCTAAAGACGTGGCTTGGTCTGTGGACTGGTATGCATGCTAGTTCTAAAGACCTGGTCTGTGGACTGGTATGCATGCTAGTTCTAAAGACCTGAATTGGTCTGTGGACTGGTATGCATGCTAGTCTGAAAGCCGTGGCTTTGTCTGTGGACTGGTATGCATGCTAATTCTAAAGACGTGGCTTGGTCTGTGGACTGGTATGCATACTACTTCTAAAGACCGGAATTGGTCTGTGGACTGGTATGCATGCTAGTCTGAAAGACGTGGCTTGGTCTGTGGACTGGTATGCATACTAGTTCTAAAGACGTGACTTGGTCTGTGGACTGGTATGCATACTAGTTCTAAAGACGTGGCTTGGTGTGTGGACTGTTATGCATGCTAGTTCTAAAGACGTGACTTGGTCTGTGGACTGGTATGAATGCTAGTTCTAAAGACGTGGCTTGGTCTGTGGACTGGTTTGCATGCTAGTTCTAAACACCTGATTGATCTGTGGACTGGTATGTATGCTAGTTCTAAAGACGTGGCTTGATCTGTGGACTAGTATGCATGCTAGTTCTAAAGACATGGCTTGGTCTGTGGACTGGTATGCATGTTTGTTCTAAAGACGTAGCTTGGTCTGTGGACTGGTATGCATGCTAGTTTTAAAGACGTGGCTTGGTCTGTGGACTGGTATGCATGCTAGTTCTAAAGACCTGACTTGGTCTGTGGACTGGTATGCATGCTAGTTCTAAAGACGTGGTCTGTGGACTGGTATGCATGCTAGTTCTAAAGACCTGACTTGGTCTGTGGACTGGTATGCATGCTAGTTCTAAAGACGTGTCTTGGTCTGTGGACTGGTATGCATGCTAGTTCTAAAGACGTGGCTTGGTATGCATGCTAGTTCTAAAGACGTGACTTGTCTGTGGACTGGTATGCATGCTAGTTCTAAAGCTGCTTGGTCTGTGGACTGGTATGCATGCTAGTTCTAAAGACGTGCTTGGTCTGTGACTGGTATGCATGCTAGTTCTAAAGACGTGCTTTGTCTGTGGACTGGTATGCATGCTAGTTCTATGGCTTGGTCTGTGGACTGGTATGCATGGTTCTAAAGACGTGCTTGGTCTGTGGACTGGTATGCATGCTAGGTGGCTTGGTCTGTGGACTGGTATGCATGCTAGTTCTAAAGAACTGTGGACTGGTATGCATGCTAGTTCTAAAGATGTGGACTGGTATGCATGCTAGTTCTAAAGACCTGGTCTGTGGACTGGTATGCATGCTAGTTCTAAAGACGTGTCTTGGTCTGTGGACTGGTATGCATGCTAGTTCTAAAGAGACTGGTATGCATGCTAGTTCTAAAGACGTGACTTGATCTGTGGACTGGTATGCATACTAGTTCTAAAGACCTGAATTGGTCTGTGGACTGGTATGCATGCTAGTTCTAAAGACGTGACTTGGTCTGTGGACTGGTATGCATGCTAGTTCTAAAGACGTGGCTGTGGACTGGTATGCTAGTTCTAAAGCTGGACCTAGACTGTGGACTGGTATGCATGCTAGTTCTAAAGCCGTGACTTGGTCTGTGGACTGGTATGCATGCTAGTTCTAAAAACGTGGCTTTGTCTGTGGACTGGTATGCATACTACTTCTAAAGACCGGAATTGGTCTGTGGACTGGTATGCATGCTAGTCTTGGTCTGTGGACTGGTATGCATACTAGTTTTAAAGACGTGACTTGGTCTGTGGACTGGTATGCATACTAGTTCTAAAGACGTGGCTTGGTGTGTGGACTGTTATGCATACTAGTTCTAAAGACGTGACTTGGTCTGTGGACTGGTTTGCATGCTAGTTCTAAAGACCTGAAACTAGTACATGCTAGTTCTAAAGACGTGGCTTGGTCTGTGGAATGGTATGCATGTTTGTTCTAAAGTGGTCTGTGACATGCTTCTAAAGACGTGGCTTGGTCGTATGCATAAAGAGACTGGTATGCATGCTAGTTCTAAAGACGTAATGGTATGCATGCTAGTTCTAAAGACGTGGCTTGGTCTGTGGACTGGTATACATGCTAGTTCTAAAGACCTGACTTGGTCTGTGGACTGGTATGCATGCTAGTTCTAAAGACGTGGCTTGGTCTGTGGACTGGTATGCATGCTAGTTCTAAAGACGTGACTTGGTCTGTGGACTGGTATGCATGCTAGTTCTAAAAACGTGGCTTTGTCTGTGGACTGGTATGCATGCTAATTCTAAAGACGTGGCTTGGTCTGTGGACTGGTATGCATACTAGTTCTAAAGACCTGAATTGGTCTGTAGACTGGTATGCATGCTAGTTCTAAAGACGTGGCTTGGTATGTGGACTGGTATGCATACTAGTTCTAAAGACCTGAATTGGTCTGTGGACTGTTATGCATGCTAGTTCTAAAGACGTGGCTTGGTCTGTGGACTGGTATGAATGCTAGTTCTAAAGACGTGGCTTGGTCTGTGGACTGGTTTGCATGCTAGTTCTAAAGACCTGATTGGTCTGTAGACTGGTATGCATGCTAGTTCTAAAGACCTGAATTGGTGTGTGGACTAGTATGCATGCTAGTTCTAAAGACGTGGCTTGGTCTGTGGACTGGTATGCATGTTTGTTCTAAAGGCGTGGCTTGGTGTGTGGACTGGTATGCATGCTAGTTTTAAAGACGTGGCTTGGTCTGTGGACTGGTATGCATGCTAGTTCTAAAGACGTGGCTTGATCTTTGGACTGGTATGCATGCTAGTTCTAAAGACCTGAATTGGTCTGTAGACTGTTATGCATGCTAGTTCTAAAGACCTGACTTGGTCTGTGGACTGGTGTACAGTGGTGTACACACTTCACAGGTCCTCTCCCCTGTGGTGTACAGAGAGAGATCACCCAATTGGCGAGGCATTATTGTCACCCACTTGGCGTGATCCTCCAGAGCAAAAGCCACTAGACTTGAGCTTGATTTTGATACTCTTTGACAAGAAACTAAACAGAGAGCTCCGCCAATTTCTCGTGGTTCGCCGCGATAATTGGCCAGGCCTTCTCTTGTAGTAAGTGCCCCACTAACGCTCCCTTGGAGAGCGAGGTTACAAACCAGGTTTGTGGCCACGCACCAAAGGCGACTTTTCGGTGCCTAACTCTTGCCCTCTCCTTCTGACTTCCTGGTGCAGCCTGGGCCTGCGGGAAACATCGATTTCCAACATTCGCCTAGGCTGCGGTGACGGGATCACAACCCCCTTGTAGCAGGATTGGGGTGCAGAGCGTTTACCACACCAAAACTCCGAGTTCAGCCCACCCAGGGGGATCTCCTGTCCTGTGGTGCTGAAAGGTCGAGTGTAGGGATCAGAGCTTTTTTTTTGAGGCCCTTCTTAAGACCTCACCCTGAGAGTAGGTATAATGATAATCCCCGAAAAGGGACCAATCTGTTTCCAACTCTCTAAATGACCACAAAATGAATCAGACCATGGAAGTCACCCTGGAGCCTTTCAAGGCAGCAGGGGGGGGGGGGGCGAAAGAAAAAACAAAAGCAGGCCGAACGTGTCCGGCCTGCTGAACCGAGCAAGGACAAGACAGAAACACCAAACACAAAGTCTGTCCATGCACACCAGACCGAGGGAAACCTGAACTCCCCTCAGAACTCCCTCAGTCAAGAAGGGGCTCCAGCTGAACCAGCCAAACCAGCTGCCCTCACTTCTAAAGGCCTTAAACCCCTGCAAAGGGGAGGCGTGAAGCGACGAAGGGTGGAAACTGACTGAAGAAGAGGCAGAGCACACCCCAAGTCGACTAACGCGGTTTAAAGTACCAAAAAAACCTGAAGACTTCGACAATGCATACCAGCTGGAGGGCATTGGAGAAGGAAGGAAACGTAAGACTATCAATCCGAATCTCTAGAGATGAGGGCATGATCATTGCCCCCAAAGACAAAGCCACCATGAACTTCCTGCAGGAAATCAAGGTGCTAAAAGACGGGAGAAAGGTGTGTATCTCACCACTGACCTCCCAAGAGAAAAAGTCCAAGATGGTGCTACTTGGCTTTCCACTAGGGTTTGACGTGGAGGTGATCACGTCTCTCCCACAAGTGGTGGAGGCTTCCCGCATGACCAAAGGGAAGTCTCCAACCAGGCAAGTCCTGGTTATCCTCAAGGGAGCCCCAATCACCGCCCTTGATCTGGGTAACTGGGGCTCATACAAGCTCAGGACATATGTGCCAGAGCCCTTGAGGTGTTTCACGTGCCAGAAATTTGGGCATCACCAGGCCAACTGCAAGGCCAAAGCCAAATGTGGTGTATGCAGCGAGGCACACGAAACCGAAGTGTGTATAAAGGCACACAAAGATGGCCAGAAGGACACAACAGCCAAGTGTCCAAACTGTGCCAAAAAGCATCATGCCTGGAGCCTGGCTTGCTCTGTCAGGAAACAGGCAGTGATTAAAAAGCAGGAGCTAGCCAAAAAGCGTCCTGACTTTGTCCCTGCGCCCCCAGGCACCTACGTCTGGAGCAAAAACAAAAAACAAAACCAAAAAGAAGAGACTCCCCGACCTCCTAAGAGGAAGGAGTCGCCCCCACAAATTAGATACCTCTAACAGAGAGGAATCCCCAAGCTTGCTAGTGGCAAAACCACAAAAAAAAAAAAAAAAAAAAAACAAAGGGAAAAAGGTTCAAAGTCCACAGCAATGGTCCCCCCAGTAGATGATAATCTTATCTTTGATGAGAAAGATATGACTCTCCTGTTGAGTGCTGTAGTTTCTGCAGTAGCAACAGCTTTGGGGAGGACCAGTGGGGAGGCGGAGAAAGCAGTGCAGCTCGCAATGACGGCTATGACCCAAACTGTGGCAGCTCTGAAAGGAAGGAAGCTAGAAGCCTCCAAACCGATAACGAGCAGCGCTCCCCTCCCTAAATCCTTGGATTGCAGGCTAGCTTCGAGAGAAACATTACATGAAATCCCAGTTAGTCTGTCAGGACAGGCTGAAACTATGCAGCAGGCTGAGTCTGTACAGCCAAAGTCTTGTCCCCTGACCCGAGTTGGCACTTCCAACCTAGGCCCTACACCACTCGGTAGAGCCTTAACCGGAGTGTCTGACTTAGAGGAAGTTGTATAATCCTCAATCAATGAGGATCTGTATTTATCTGATGCCACCAGCACTGGGGCATCTGAAGCTGAAGCAAGTGACTGAGTAACCATCATGGCACACAATCTAAGCATACTGCAGTGGAATATCTGTAGCTATAAAAGCAAGAACTCCTTTCTCCATTCAATTGTGCGAGCAAGGAGCATTGACGTCGTCATGCTCCAGGAGACACTAACTATGGGATCCGTGTGCTTCTCAGGATATCATGCCTTCACCACTCCAAACCTGGATGGTGCTAGAGGCCTGATGACCCTGGTAAAAGCTATCCCGTGCTCCCTAATAGCCAACCCGCTGCACTGTGGAGATGGTGTTGAATCTCTTGCGGTTGAGATTCAGCTACCTGGGGGCCCTATAAAAATATATATTTATAGCAAACTACTGTGTGCAAGCTTAGATCTAAACCAGGTCTGTGCTACTACAGCACAAGACCGAGTGATCATAGGGGGAGACTTCAATGCACACATGGCCATGCTGAATCTCCGCAAAAGGCCGAACGCGGCAGGCATTCACATAGCAGAAGTGCTTGAGACATTCCCTGAGATCGCTCTTCTCAACACCAAAGAACCAACGCATGTGAAGGGAGGGGTCCTAGACCTCACCTTTGCCACTGCAACAATGGTGGAGAGAATTCGGTGGTGTGTCGATGATACGGTTACTAGTGATCACTACGGCATAGTCACCACACTAATGGATGCAGGTCCAGCCCAAAGACCACATCACATTCCTAAATGGAAAACTGACAAGGCCAACTGGTTTGCCTTCCAAGAAGGCTTGGCTCGATGTCTGAAAGACAATGAACCCAATAACAATAATGAAAACGTGGATGTGCTAGAGGCAAGGCTAAACCAGGCATAAACAGGCACTCACAACCCCAAAACTCGCCCATCCAGAAACAAAAGACGCCTGGTACTATAATGACGAGATCAAAGAGGTCAACCACAATATAAAAAAACTTCCGAAAAGATCTCCCGACAATCTGGCCCTGTTGAGGGAAGCTGTCGTGGATGCCAATGAAATTGCCAACAGAGTAAGGCAGGAAAAATGGTTGGAATGGTGCCAAACTTTTGGGCACCAGACCAGCCTTACAGAGTTGTGGAAACGGGTCAGGCAAGCGACAAGCCATCAAGCCCCGAAATGCACTCATCATGACCCACAATCAGAGGCTAACAGATTGGTGCTTGAGTTCTCTGCCACAACCAGCACCAACAATCTGCCTCCAATGATGAGAGAAAAACAACAAAACTTAAATCCAGAAAGACTTCCTCTCATAAGAGACAAGGCACTCGAAGCTGATGAAACGGATGTCATGTTCTCTCTTAGGGAACTAAGAAAGTCATACAAATCCAGTTCTGGGTCAGCACCAGGATCTGATGGGATCTCTCACCCCATCATTTCGCATCTAGGCCTTCCAGGAGAACTTGCATTCTTGCAGGTTATCAACAAATCCTGGCAAACAGCCACGGTGCCCCAGAGCCGTAAACAAGCCACAATAGTTCCCATCCCAAAACCAAAGGAGCCTGGCAAGTACCGGTCCATCTCTCTTCTCAGCTGCCTGGGTAAAACAGCTGAAAAGATGGTACTCAACAGGCTCCAATGGAAAACGGGTCCCCCCATGAACACATGCACGGGTTCACAAGGTGTAAGAGCACTGCTCATAGCATTTCCACACTCTTAAGCACAATCTGCACCTCGCCCGCCGTGGTTGTCTTCCTTGACCTGGGGAAGGCTTTTGAACTGGCAAGTCCGCTTGCCATTCAAGAGACCATAATCCACAAAGGAGTCAAAGGCAGACTCTTGGCCTGGATAGCTGACTATTTTAAAAATAGATCAGCAAATGTCAGATTTCAAGGCCACCTCTCACAGTTCATGCCACTTGAAAATGGAACTCCTCAGGGAGGTGTTCTTAGTCCAGCCCTGTTTAATACCCTCATGTCCAATATACTCGACATTCCCCAGGATGCAAGATCATCTCTTATGCAGATGACTTGGCAATCATAGCCTCTGGGCTAACTAAGCTCAGCGTTGTCTGAACTGGTCCGAAGTGTTGTAGGACGGGTCTAAAAATATCAGCAGCAAAATCCAAAGCAATGGCACTGAGAACCAATGTCAGAAAAAAAACTCACTATACAGGGTATGGATCTGGAATGGGTGAAGGACTATCTATACCTTGGTGTATGGATAGGACACACACTCACTTTCAAAAAGGAGATCCAATACCTGCTTGACAGAACCAAGGAAAGACTGTCAGTCATGAAAGTCATGGCAGGGAGACACATAGGAGCAGGACACAAAGTACTAAGATCATTCTATGTACATGCTGTCCGTCCTATTATTGACTATGCATCTGTCGCCCTCACTGCTTCCAGTACAACATTAAAAGAAAAACTGGAAACAATACAAAACGAAGCAGCTAGGATAATTCTAGGTGCACCTAAGTGGACAAAGGTCATCAACCTCCTCATGGAAGCTGATTTACCGTCCATGGACACTAGAATTGATCTAATGGCAGCACAGTTCCTTTCCAAGGTCCTGCAGGCACCCAGAAATCCTATCTAAGACAAAGAGTTCTCAGACGCCTACAAGATTACCAGTTGTTTGCGGACAATTCCTGGCTCACACATACAGCCAGAGTTTTGATACACTTTCAGCTAAAAGATTCATTGCTTGCCAAGGGTATGGACTCCCCTCACCCTGATTACAAAGAACCCCCGCCGTGGGCAAACGAAATGATCGAATTCTCAATTCTAAATCTAACAATGAGAAAAGATCAATATTCCATGCCTAGCCTAAAGGCACAAGCACAAAGGGTCATTGATCAAATAACTCCGCTCCCAGATAACATCTACCTCTTGACAACAGTGCTAAACATAGCCCAAAAAATCCTTAGTCAAGGTAGAAGAATCATCATAATCTGGGTCCCAAGCCACATAGGTATACAAGGGAACGAGCTTGCTGATAAACTAGCCGAAAAGGGCAAGGGTATGCCCCCATCCTCCATGATCGTTAAACCCAGCCGAAGGGGACTAAGCCAAGGTACCAAAGCTGCAGCGTGTGCGGTCCTCCGGGGAGCACATAGAGAAAACATCACAAAATCGCTCGCTGCCAAGTGGTACTCAGATGCTTCAGGCTATGAGCCACCTGCCCTTCCTCCAAACACAAAATGAGGTACCGAAGTCATACTTTTTAGACTAAGACTAGGTTACCAATGCGCTTGGCAAATTATTGACAATGAGACTGCCAGGTTATGCAAACACTGCGGCGAGCCTAACGCCACCCTGTTACATTGCTTGCAGAATTGTGTACACACAATTTCTGAGGCAGGAACCACCCACCACAGCCGCCGGGCTGGTAAAAAGGGTCTGCAACATGCTTACCCCGTGGCAGCTGGATCGCTTGCTTGCAATCCAGCCACCGCGGTAAGCATGCAGTTCAAAG
>NW_020872023.1:441314-447922 GCF_003789085.1 Penaeus vannamei
GAAGCGACGAAGGGTGGAAACTGACTCTGAAGAGGCAGAGCACACCCCAAATCGACTAACGCAGTTTAAGGTACCAAAAAAACCTGAAGACTTCGACAATGCATACCAGCTGGTAAGGGCATTGGAAAAGGAAAGAAACGTCAGACTATCAATCCGAATCTCTAGAGATGAGGGCATGATCCTTGCCCCCAAAGACAAAGCCACCATGAACTTCCTGCAGGAAATCAAGGTGCTAAAAGACGGGAGAAAGGTGTGTATCTCACCACTGACCTCCCAAGAGAAAAAGTCCAAGATGGTGCTACTTGGCTTCCCACTAGGGTTCGACGTGGAGGTGATCACGTCCTCCCACAAGTGGTGGAGGCTTCCCGCATGACCAAAGGAAGTCTCCAACCAGACAAGTCCTGGTTTTCCTTGATCTGTGTAACTGGGGCTCATACAAGCTCAGGACATATGTGCCAGCGCCCTTGAGAGGTGTTTCACGTGCCAGAAATTTGGGCATCACCAGGCCAACTGCAAGGCCAAACCCAATGTGGTGTATGCAGCGAGGCACACGAAACCGAAGTGTGTATCAAGGCACACAAAGATGGCCAGAAGGACACAACAGCCAAGTGTCCAAACTGTGCCAAAAAACATCATGCCTGTAGAGGCTTGCTTTGTCTGTCAGGAAACAGGCAGTGATTAAAAGCAGGAGCTAGCCAAAAAGCGTCCTGACTTTGTCCCTGCGCCCCCAGGCACCTACGTCTGGGGCAAAAACAAAAAAACAAAAAAAAAGAAAGACTCCCCGACCTCCTAAGAGGAAGGAGTCGCCCCACAGCGAAAAATTGGATACCTCTAACAGAGAGGAATTCCCCCAAGCTTGCTAGTGGCAAAACCAAAAAAAGAACCAAAGGGAAAAAGGTTCAAAGTCCACAGCAAGTGGTCCCCCCAGTAGATAATAATCTTTTCTTTGACGAGAAAGATATGACTCTCCTGTTGAGTGCTGTAGTTTCTGCAGTAGCAACAGCCTTGGGGAGGACCAGTGGAGGAGGCGGAGAAAGCAGTGCAAGTCGCAATGACGGCTATGACCAAATTGTGGCCGCTTTGAAGGGAAGGAAGCTAGAAGCCTCCAAACCGATAACGAGCAGCGCTCCCCTCCCTAAATCCTTGGATGGCAGGCTAGCTTCGGGAGAAGCATTACGAGAAACCCAGCTAGTCTGTCAGGACAGGCTGAAACTGTGCAGCAGAAGCCCCCACTGCAGGCCGAGTCTGTGACAGCAAAGTCTCGTCCCGTGACACCGAGGTGGCACTTCCAACTAGGCTACACCACCCCTAGAGAGCCTTACCGAGTGTCTGACGTAGAGGAAGTTGTACAATCTCATCAACGAGGATCTGTATTTATCTGAGTGCCACCAGCACTGGGGCATCTGAAGCTGAAGCAAGTGACTCATACCACACACATCTAAGCATTCTGCAGTGGAATATCTGTAGCTATAAAAGCAAGAACTCCTTCTCCAGTCAGTTGTGCGAGCAAGGAGCATTGACGTCATCATGCTCCAGGAGACACTAACTATGGATCCGTGTGTTTTCTCGGATATCATGCCTTCACCACTCCAAACCTGGATGTGCTAGAGGCCTGATGACCCTGGTAAAGAAGCTATTCCGTGCTCCTTAATAGCCAACCCGCCGCACTGTGGAGATGGTGTTGAATCTCTTGCTGTTGAGATTTCAGCTACCTGGGGGCCCTATAAAAATATATATATTTATAGCAAACCACTGTGTGAGAGCTTAGATTTAAACCAGGTCTGTGCTACTGCAGCACAAGACCGAGTGATCATAGGGAGAGACTTCAATGCACACATAGCCATGCTGAATCCCCGCAAAAGGCCGAACGCGGCAGGCATTCACATAGCAGAAGTGCTTGAGACATTCCCTGAGATCGCTCTTCTCAACACCAAAGAACCAACGCATGTGAAGGGAGGGGTCCTAGACCTCACCTTTGCCACTGCAACAATGGTGGAGAGAATTCGGTGGTGTGTCGATGATACAGTTACTAGTGATCACTACGGCATAGTCACCACACTAATGGATGCAGATCCAGCCAAAGACCACATCACATTCCTAAATGGAAAACAGACAAGGCTAACTGGTTTGCCTTCCAGGAAGACTTGGCTCGATGTCTGACAGACAATGAACCCAATAACAATAATGAAAACGTGGATGTGCTAGAGGCAAGGCTAATCTAGGCCATAAACCAGGCAGCCTCACAAACCATCCCCAGAACTCGCCCATAGTCCAGAACTCACAAAGACGCCTGGTACTATAATGATGAGATCAAAGAGATCAACCACAGGGTTAATATGTGTAGAAAAAACTTCCGACGGCAAAGATCTCCCGACAATCTGGCCCTGTTGAGGGAAGCTGTCATGGATGGCAAGGAAACTGCCAACAGAGTAAGGCAGGAAAAATGGCTGGAATGGTGCCAAACTTTTGGGTACCAGACCAGCCTTACAGAGTTGTGGAAACGGGTCAGGCAAGCGACAAGCCGCCAAGCCCCGAAATGCACTCATCATGACCCACAATCAGAGGCTAACAGATTGGTGCTTGAGTTCTCTGACAGAACCAGCACCAACAATCTGCCTCCAATGATGAGAGAAAAACAACAAAACTTAAATCCAGAAAGACTTGCTCTCATAAGAGACAAGGCACTCGAAGCTGATGAAACGGATGCCTTGTTCTCTTTTAGGGAACTAAGAAAATCATACAAATCCAGTTCTGGCTCAGCACCGGGATCTGATGGGATCTCTCACCCCATCATTTCGCATCTAGGCCTTGCAGGAGAACTTGCATTATTGCAGGTTATCAACAAATCCTGGCAAACAGCCACGGTGCCCCAGAGCTGGAACAAGCCACAATAGTTCCCATCCCAAAACCAAAGGAGCCTGGCAAGTACCGTCCCATCTCTCTTCTCAGCTGCCTGGGTAAAACAGCTGAGAAGATGGTACTCAACAGCTCCGATGGAAAACGGGTCCCCCCATGAACACCTGCACGGGTTCACAAGGGGTAAGAGCACTGCTCATAGCATTTCCACACTCTTAAGCACAATCTGCACCTCGCCCGCCGTGGTTGTCTTCCTTGAACTGGAGAAGGCTTTTGAACTGGCAAGTCTGCTTGCCATTCAAAGACCCTAATCCACAAAGGAGTCAAAGGCAGACTCTTGGCCTGGATAGCTGACTATTTTAAAAATAGATCAGCAAATGTCAGATTTCAAGGCCACCTCTCACAGCGCATGCCACTTGAAAATGGAACTCCTCAGGGAGGGGTTCTTAGTCCAGCCCTGTTTAATACCCTCATGTCCAACATACTCGATGTTCACTTGCCAGAGGGATGCAAGATCATCTCTTATGCAGATGACTTGGCAATCATAGCCTCTGGCAATCACTGCCTTACTAGAGCTCAGCGTTGTCTGAACCTGGTGTCTGAAGAGTGTTGTAGGACGGGTCTAAAAATATCAGCAGCAAAATCCAAAGCAATGGCACTGAGAACCAATGTCAGAAACAAAAAACTCACTATACAGGGTATGGATCTGGAATTGATGAAGGACTATCTATACCTTGGTGTATGGATAGGACACACACTAACTTTCAAAAAAGGAGATCCAATACCTGCTTGACAGAACCAAGGAAAGACTGTCAGTCATATAAGTCATGACAGGGAGACACATAGGAGCAGAACACAAAGTACTAAAATCATTCTATGTACATGCTGTCCGTCCTATTATTGACTACGCATCTGTCTCCCTCATTGCTTCCAGCACAACATTAAAAGAAAAACTGGAAACAATACAAAACGAAGGAGCCAGGATAATTCTAGCTGCACCTAAGTGGACAAAGATCATCAATTTCCTCATGGAAGCTGATTTACCGTCCAAGGACACTAGAATTGATCTAATGGCAGCACAGTTCCTTTCCAAGGCCTGCAGCACCCACAAACTCCTATCTAAGACAAAGAGTTCTCAGACGCCTACAACAAGATTACTAGTTGTTTGCGGACAATTCCTGGCTCACACATACAGCCAGAGTTTTGATACGCTTTCAGCTAAAAGATTCATTGCTTGCCAAGGGTATGGACTCCCCCCACCCTGATTACAAAGAACCCCCGCCGTGGGCAAACGAAATGATCGAATTCTCAATTCTAAATCTCACAATGAGAAAAGATCAATATTCCATGCCTAGCCTAAAGGCATAAGCACAAAGGGTCATTGAACAAATAACTCTGCCGGGTAGTATAACTTACTACACGGACGGATCCGTGGATCCAATAAACCATACTGCAGGCGCCGGCTTTGCAACAAAGGATACCACAGCATCCATTAGGGTCACTGACAATGCCTCAACGCTTCAGGCTGAAACGGTTGCGATCATGGAAGCATTGACACACGCGTCCCTGAGGGGAGGGCACGTTGTCATTCATACAGATTCAAGAGCAACTATTGACAGCTTACAGCATAGCATGCCCCCAGATAACATCTACCTCTTGACAACAGTACTAAACATAGCCCAAAGAATCCTTAGTCAAGGTAGAAGAATCATCATAAACTGGGTCCCAAGCCACATAGGCATACAAGGGAACGAGCTTGTTGATAAACTAGCCGGAAAGGGCAGGGGTATGCCCCCATCCTCCATGATCGTTAAACCCAGCCGAAGGGGACTGAGCCAAGGTACCAAAGCTGAGCACATAGAGAAAACATCACAAAATCGCTCGCTGCCAAGTGGTACTCAGATGCTTCAGGCTATGAGCCACTGGCCCTTCCTCCAAATACAAAAAGAGGTACCGAAGTCATACGATTCAGACTAAGACTAGGTTACCAATGCGCTTGGCAAATTATTGACAATGAGACTGCGAGGTTACGCAAACACTGCGGCGAGCTTAACGCCACCCTGTTACATTACTTGCAGAATTGTGTACACACAATTTCTGAGGCAGGGACTACCCACCACAGCCGCCAGGCTGGTAAAAAGGGTGTGCAACATGCTTTCTCCGTGGCAGCTGAATCGCTTGCTTGCAATCCAGTCACCGCAATAAGCATGCAGTTCAAAGAAAACATCTGAGTTAACTAGAAATAGTTAACACAGGCCGGGCCACTCCAGAGATAAGGCCCGGGCGAAGCATGACTTCGCAAATCTAACTGAACTGAACTGAACTGACACAAAGAAATTTTCCAAGCCACCCCGACTTTCCGCCAGAGGTTTAGCTTCGGGCAGTCATTCTGTGTGAACGCCAGCTCTGCCACCTCACCGACACTGCCCCATATAAAAGGGGGTGGAGGGCTGTGGGACCCATCATCCACCTGTGGGGTTCCTTAATGCTTTCCCCCTTAAGCTTCATTCCGGGTTGGCGGCTGCCAGAATGCAGACAGGACAAGTAGTTCCCGTTCCCAACCTGCACCCCAGCACTCGCCCTCCCAACAGGGCCCACAGCCCGCCTCACTTGCTGGGTGGGAGGTGGTTCACACTAGTTCTAGCCTCTCCATTTATAGAACACACTGGCACTTAGGGGAGGACTGGCAAGGTCCACCTCCTCTAAGTATCTCATTAACCCCAAGGAGCTTAGGGGCAGGTTAGTACAGGTCCGGGGCGTATTCACACCCCGATGCACAACGACCCTGTACCCCTGTGGCCTCCTGCTGCTCTGAGATACCCCACAGTTTAGCCTGGGATTGCAAGGTCCTCAGTTTCTATGGGAGGCCACGAGGAGGCACTGCAGAAATCTCGTTGATGGAGAGGTTGTGGACTGGCAGGGGAGGCTTAGGCTTTTTTACACTAGGCGAAATACATACATACAACCTATATGTATATACACATACATACATATGTATATATAAATAAATTTAAATTTATGTATATATGTATTGTCATGCAGTTTTCTTTGGTCACGTTGAATACGTTTTCGTTCTTTTGCATTCGTAAATGCTTATATAGTCTATTGGGACTCGTTTGTGTAAATGTGAATGGTTTCATAATTATTTAGGATAAAGTAAAATTACTTAATTTGAAAGGCATTAGTAATTGCCAGATGGGAGTAAACAAAGTCTAGTTAGTTTTGATTTCAATGTTGCAGGTTGTCAGTGGATCATGGCGGCCTGGGTTAGACGTAAGATTTGCATCTTATTTTATATTGCTTGAATTTACTCGTTTCACTTGTTGCGCAAAATAGTTGAAATTAGTGATATTTTCATAATACATGCGTGGATATTGTTTTGACATTTATTCAATGAAATGTGATTTACACATGATCACGTGTCCTGGCAAAGACTAACAACATTGTCGTGATATTCATTACTGCTTTATTAATTTTATTTATACTTTTGTTTCATATTATCATATAAGCAGGATTTATAAGGAGTTCTACGTTATATTTCATGGTATGACATTAAATCTATAATTGTTAGCATTTTCTAGTGTTTAATTATCTTTGCTGAAATAAGAGTCATTTTTTAAAAATTATCTATGGAAATACCAGTAGTGCTTTAGTTCATACTGCTTTGGGTATCCCGAGACTGAGTAAAACCACATGAAAGTTGTATGACAGTATCTCTCTCTCTCTCTCTCTCTCTCTCTCACTCTCTCTCT
>NW_020872023.1:448102-450602 GCF_003789085.1 Penaeus vannamei
ATATATATATATATATTCCTGCCCCTAGGCCCCCTGAGGTTAATTGTTTGCTCGGGGGAGGTGGGCCTTAATAGTCCTCCTTCCCCCAGATAAACCTCATTAGCAGTGCTAAATAAAAACGGAAATGCTGGGAGGAGGGGACATGCTTCTTCCACCTAGCAAGTGAGGCTTGCTGTAGGCCCCTTTGGGAGGGCGACTGCCGGGATTCATGATGGGAACGGGACCTACTCGTCCCGCCTGCGTTCTGGTAGTAGCCAGCCTGGAGTGAAGCTTGCAGGGGAAAGCCTTCGGGAGTCCCATAGGTGGATGATGGATCCTGTAGCCTGCCGCCCCCTTTTATATGGAGCAGTGTCAGCGGGGGTGGCAGAGGTGGCGTCCACCCGGAGTGACTGCCCGAGGCTAAACCTCAGGCGGGAATTCAGGGTGGGGGCTTGGAACGTGCGTTCTTTGCGTCAGGATGATCGGTTGCCTTTGCTGTCGAGGGAACTGGGGAAGCTGAGAGTAGAGGTGGTTGCTCTCTCGGAGATGAGAAGACCTGGCAGCGGCACGATTAGTGTAGGTGACTACAACTACTACTGGTCAGGCTTCATCGATGGTCAACATCTCCTGGGAGTAACCATGGCCATCTCCAGCAGACTCCAGCCCTCGGTAGTAGAGGTTACTCCAGTTGATGAGCGTATAATGGTAATGAGACTGAAGCTAGCATTTTGCTTCATGTCTCTTATTGCTATGTACACTCCTACCGATGTTTGTAAACTGGACGTGAAAGAGCTGCTTTACGCCAAACTAGCTTCTGTGTCAGACAGGTGTCCCCGGTGTGATATTCATATTCGTCTGGGTGACTTCAGCGTGGTATCTGGCTGTGATCGAGCTGGCTATGAGATGTCTGTCAGTCCCCATGGTCCAGGAACTTATACCGGTAATGAGAATAGCCTCCTTTTCCGGGAATTTGCTAGGTCCCAGAATTTGAGGATTTCTGGCTCCTGATATCAGCGCCCAGACCCACATCATTAGACTTGGTACAGCGATGTGGGTAATGCAGCCTAGGAGATCGACCACATACTCGTTAGCACTCGTTGGAAGATCCTCCAGAACTGCAGGGTGTATAGGAGTGCCGAGTTCTGTGGTACTGATTATAGATTGGTTGTGGTTACCCTTCGGGTCCACTTCAAAACTCCCTAGTGGTCCAATGATCACCCCAGGGTGTTTCACTTGGACAGCCTGAGGTAGGAGGAGTATGCCCAGGGGTTTGCTGAAGCAGCCTCTGGTTGTTTCACAGCGCTTGACAATCTGATGGACCCTGTACTTCTGTGGGACACTTTCAAGGTCGAAACACTTGATGCAGCTCAAGTAACGATTGGTGAACGCCTAAGATTAAGACAGAATTTCATCTCGCAGGAGACTCTGGATGCCACAGATGCTTGTCGTGGGGTTTGTCTGGCAAGGGACTGGGACTTGCACCGTTCGCATACCAAGCCCTGAAAAAGCTGATCTCCAAGCTCTCTCCTCAGGTGACAGCAGTTTGCGTAGTAAATGGCCAGATTGTCTCAGATCCTGTTGCAGTGTGAGAGCGTTGGGCTGAGTATTTTGAGCAGCTGTACTGGGTTGACCCGCCAACAGTTAACTTGGATGCGGGTAGTGCCGTGATTCCATTGCCAGAACCACCCATCAGTGAGGATCCACCCTCCCTAACTGAAGTTAGGGAGCCGATCTCCAAGCTGAAGAGTGGCAAAGCAGCATTTGCAGCATCCCAGCTGAACTGTTAAATGCTGGTGGGGAACCTATGGCGCGTGGGTTGCATGGTGTCCTGGCTGCCATCTGGTGGTCCGGTACTATTCCTCCTGACCTGTTGAGGGGTGTGGTCATCCCTCTCTGGAAGGGGAAGGGGGACCGATGGGACTGCAGCAATCACCGAGGCATCACACTGCTCAGTATACCAGGCAAGGTTCTTGCCCATATCCTTCTGAGACGTATCAGAGACCACGTACTGAGGCATCAGAGGCCAGAGAAATCTGGATTCACTCCTGGTAAATCCACAATTGACTGTATCCTTGAGCTTCGAGTCATTGTAGAGCGCCACCTGGAGTTCGAGCGTGGGCTGCTTGCAGCCTACATCGACCTCAAGAAAGCGTTCGATACAGTGCATCAGGAATCACTCTGGGAGATCCTGAGAGGAATTCCAACACGGATTATTGGCCTAATAGCAAGTCTGTATACTGGTACTGAAAGTACTGTAAAGTGTGGTGAGGGCCTGTCGAGCGTCTTTCCTGTTAGTTCAGGAGTGAGACAAGGCTGTGTCCTTGCGCCAACACTTCTGAACACTTGCATGGACTGGATACTGGGTAGAGCTTCTGTTCAAAGTCAGTGTGGAGCATTGCTAGGAGAACCTGTTCAGTCGGTATGTGCTTGCGGCGAAGACATTGAAGTCACAGAGAGCTTTACATACCTTTGTAGTGTAGTTCATAACTCTGGGCTGTCAGACCAGGAAGTCAACAGATGG
>NW_020872023.1:455602-463102 GCF_003789085.1 Penaeus vannamei
AAACTCAAATACAGTTTAGGAGGAAATTTCAAACAGATCCAACTCATCATTAATTCCAATGAGTTCAATCTGGAAAGAAAAAAACATCAATTCAGGTATTAGCTCCTTATGTGTGTTAACATTTCTAATAAACACCTACTTTACAATTATTTAAAGTGTATATACATTTTGGGGAGACACCCTGTATATCATCACCATCATCATTATTATTATTTGTAGTAGTAGTATTACTAGTGTCAATGACAACATTATTATTATTATCATTATTATCATCATAACCCTTTTTAGTAGTACAATTATCATGAGTATTCTCATTATCATTTTCATTGCTGTGCTGTGTGATGCAGTGGTAGCATTCTCGACTAGCAATCTTACTGACCTGCGTTCAAATGCCGCACTGCCATTCAGTGGTAACCCCGGACATTCCTTGCTCATAGGGAATTATTTAAAAGCAAATATAAACAGATAGCCTGCCACAGTAAAATAATTGAATCAAATGGAATCAAACAAAATCACAAATCATTATTGTTATTACTATTATTATTATTGTTATCATTACTATTATCATCATGTTTATCATTATCATTATGTAAGGTGCCGTTGCTTCTCAATGATTGCGACTACGTGGAGGACCCTTGAATTGGAGACAACATACAAAACCATGGAATGGAAAATAAGCGATGTTAAACAATGCCAAAGAGAAAAAAGAAAAAGGAAAAAACAGTGCAGGAACACAAAACTGCTTTAGGATCCTTTTGGACAATCTGAATCAGAACTGGCCTATATGCAAGAGGACGTAGAGGACATGACTATTGTGGAACAAGCTCTGGAATCCACGCGATGGCGCGGTAGGGTGACAAGTTCCCTTCCGCCTGGATTCATACCTCAGCAAGCTGCTGCCCGTGAAATACGGGGCCTGGCGATCGGAAAGCCAGCATTGAGCCACAGAACTATGTCACCTCTTTTCTGACCATATGGGCTGCAAAGGTTGGACCTGCGCGATGGCATGCAGGCGTCAGGAAACAATCACATTCATTGTCAGAACATTTTAGTTACGTGATCAATAGGGAGGTAATCAGATGGTCAGATGTTGAAAACAGAATTTATGTTGCATATATTTGTCTGAATCAATTTCATGGCAATTCGCTGCAGACATGCAAATTGTGAATAGCATTCAAAATGAGGCATGTGTAATGTATGCGCGCACACACACACACACACACACAACACACACACACACACACACACACACACACACACACACATAATATTATATATATATATATATATATATATATATATATATATATATATATATATAATAATATATATAGCTATCACTCGTTGGTCTCCCACTCAAATTCCTCATCCCTTTGAAAGCATTACCTAAAAATCCTTTCCTTGGTGACAGCGTACCAAGCATCCACGTGCCTGCTGTTCCCTCTCTTGCTTGAGGCCCTGATTACGATTCACTTTCGTCCTTATCGACCGTAAACAAGGCGTGGGATCCTCATGCACGCGAGTCATGGTACGAGAGAAAATGGGGCGCGTGTATCTGCTCATGTCAGCTGGCTCGGTTCCACGGTCTTCGGCCTGTTGTCGTTGTCGTTTTCTGAGTTAAGTCTTTGGGAATTCTTTGAAAAGTTGGATAGTTCTAAAGGATAACTGGATTGATATATATATATAAATTAATACATACACACACACACATTATATACGCACACACATATACATAAATATATATATATATATACATATATATACATATATACATATATATATATACATATATATATATATATTACATATATATATATATATATATATATATATATATATATATATATATATATATTATATATATATATATATATAGTGTGAGTGTGTGTATGTATATATATGTACAAAGTAACTATCTATCTATCTATATATATGAACATATATCTATGTGTGTGTGTGTGCGTGTGTATGTACATATGTATTTATTTATTCATTTATTTATCAATTTACTTAGCTATATGTATATTTACATATAAATATGCATACATTTACATATATACACATCTATATATACATATATATATACATACATATCTGCATATACACATATATACATTATATATTATATATATATATATATATATATATATATATATATATATATATATATGTATGTAGTATATATATAATATTATATATATACATGTATATATTATGTATATATATAATATATATATATATATATATATATATATATATATATATATATATATATATATATATATATATATATATAATATATATATATATGTATATTATATATATATATATATATATATATATATATATATAATATATATACTATATAATATATATATATATATATATATATATATATATATATTATATATATACATAATATATACATGTATATACATAATATTATATATATACATACATACATACATACATATATATATATATATATATATTATATATATGTATATATATATATAGTGTGTGTGTGTGTGTGTGTGTGTGTGTGTGTGTGTGTGTGTGTGTGTGTGTGTGTGTGTGTGTGTGTGTGTGTGTGTGTGTGTGTATGCATATATATATATGTATATAATATATAATATAATATATATATATATATATATATATATATATATATATATATATATATATATATATATACACACATATATATCATTTATAACATATACATATAAAATTATATATATACATATATATATATATTATCATTAATATCATAATCAGTGACAATCAGATGCGTTTATGGCAAATACAGATGTTCCGCCCAAGCTTCGTACAGCGTTTATTCATTTGAAATGAATTATACGAGGTTACGATGTGCTAAAATAAGATGTAGACATTTGCCTGACCCTGCTAGATTGCAGGTGAGCCTTGTCTACGATATTTGTTATACAAAAGATTAAATAAAGGGGTTATACTATTTCATAAAAATATAGAAAAGATGGATTCTGATGTAAATAAAATACTCAAAGTAATGAGAGTAGACTTTTGGCTCTGAATATGTCAAATATGTAATGACACATACGCTGTGTCAGCATGTGCTGCCCAGAGATCTGTGACACAGATGTATGGGTTAATGAAAATGATGATAATGATGTTAACAGTAATAGTAGAAATAATAATTATGAAAATGCTAATGGTGATGGAGATGATGATAATAATAAGAATAACTATGATAATGATCTTAATTATCAATAATGATGGCGATGTTCCCATCTCCATCTTCATTATCATTATCAGGATCAGCATCATCATTCTATAATGATGATAGTGATGATGATGATGATGATGATGATAATAATAATGATGATGATGACGACGACGACGAAAAACTCAGAGAGCGCATACTTCCGATAAGGCAATAAAATTCAGTTTTGATTCCATTTTTTTACAATGGATAATCTTTGCTGTGACATGCTGTCTATTTTATTTTGCTTCTAAATCTCCCCCTGTGTGCAAGGGATGGCCGGGGTTACCATCCACTGGCAGCGCGCGGGATTGAACGCAGGTCAGGAAGATTGCTAGACAAGCACGTTGCCATTGCACAACACAGCAATAGGGTCACAGATGCAATAAAGGTATTCACTTTGATAATTACACTGGCCAATGAATCCTTGAAAAAAAAATCCGGAATCCAAACCAACGAATATACATACCGACGCTACCAAAAACATAACCGTCTTGGCGAAAGTAACAATAACAATAACATCAAAATAACAGATACAGCAATAAAAAATCAAAGATCGCATACCTACTGTACATTCTCAGGTAAAGCAGTTGCAGTTAGATGAACCTTTGATATTGTCAGTTTTACAAGTTGATAGATGATAACCATCTTCCTACTTGGTAATTGGCGAGAGTCCGAGGTAGTTAAATCAGAAATCAGTCATTCTAAATCACAAAATACACGAAAACCCCACAAAAGACGATGGAATTTCTGGGATTTCAAGTGATGTATCCGCGGATTCAAAACAAAGCGTTTTCATAAGGTGTTTGTGAGAGGCAAACATCATTGCGTGACTAAGCAATTATAAAAGGCAAAACGCAATTAAATGAAGTTGTTCTTGTGTTGATAAGTATATCAGCATCCTTCATAATCTTTACAAACATATCTAAATATATAATGGAACAACATATATTTAAATATTTCTATACTTAAATACTACTGCTCTAATACCCCATAAGTAAAGACAGTAATGAAAACTTTAAACCTGTTAACAAGTTGATGGCTACTTAACAAGTAAATAAAGGTATTTACTCTTAAATTGAATATCTGTCTTCCATAATTTTTCATTTCGATGTTCATTTCGTATTTCATCTCCTTTTTTGAAAGCTCTTGCCACAATTTCATAATTCCTCAGCTAGGTCTTGGGTTTATGTAGCATTATTTCCCACGTTTTGTAGAATATGCATTTATTTTCCTTTCCGTCGTTTTCAGAAGTGTTCGAGAGTGCAGCACACACTTCTAAGCAATAGTGTAGTGTGTACATGTATTAGTAAAACTTTGCAGTTCTCAGATAAGAAAATACGGTTTCTTTGAGAGCATTTGAAGGTACGCGTAATTATCTATTGATCTGGGTAAATAACGACGTTAGTATATAGATCCTTGGTATCTTTTTGCAGGGTTTGTTACATCCGTTTTAATCATGTGAGAGAGAGAGAGAGAGAAGAGTCAGAAAGAAAAAAGATATAACTAGAAAGATGAGCATCAGAGTTTTTGAGCATAGTTTAGCAGTGTTGTCCAAACTGGGGTCCACGTACCCTGGGGGTACGCAATATAGACATAAGGGGTAAACAAACAAGGACACACACACACACACACCACACACACACACACACACACACACACACACACACACAACACACACAAACAGAAACGTCACATGTCCTGTGAGTCATCTTTTATTCGTGTATTAAATTCGCATTTATTGACCAACACGTCTTTTCAAAATTAGTATTATATGTATTACCCGAAATAAAACTGTTTGTTAGCCATGGCGGACGAGGGAGGAGGGGGAGACGTAACAGTACAAGAAGATAATAAAGGGTACGATATACAATTAACATGCCGTTTTTCCATTCGCATGTACCGTTAAAGACAAACTTCGTTTACGATCTTTTCTCTGTATATGGAAACGGAAATTTCCCCTTTGGCATTAGGTGCTAGGCCGAGGGAATAAGACACCAACTCCACACAGTGGAGAGAAGATCTTTATTATTTCACACATACCAATTACTTGAAGGCAACAGCGAGTTTCTCCTCTCTCTTCTCTCTATCTATTTTTCGATCTTTTCTCTCTCTCTCTCTCTCTCTCTCTCTCTCTCTCTCTCTCTCTCTCTCTCTCTCTCTCTTCTCTCTCTCTCTCTCTCTCTCTCTCTCTCTCTCTCTCTCTCTCTCTCTCTCTCTCTCTCGCTTCTCTCGCTCTCTTCTTCTTCTTCTTCTTCCTCCTCTTCTACCTTTTTTCTCCATCCTCTTCTTTTAATCATTATTAACGAAAGAGACGAACTCTGATTTCACTGCGTTCCGCCCAGGCCTCCGCGAGTGCCTGAATGCCATGCGCAGAAGCCGAGAGCGAGAGCACGCGGGAGGGAAGGTCATGCAGCCTGCCTCGCTCTGCCATGCGATCGACACTTTCCGCGGCGTCCTCTCGGCTCTGAACTCTGAAGCGGTGACGTCCTTGCGCGCGAAGAAGATGAAGTCCCTGCTCCTCTGCTTGACGTCCTGCCTGCTGGCTTACGGAGCAGGTTAGTGATAAGATGAGATAAGGTGATGTTTTTATTTGAATAGAAGGTATGGCGGTTGTTTTCATAATAAGGAGGGTAAAGTGCAGTACGGAACATGCTTTAATATTCTACGGCTGATGTTTCTAATATTTTAGTTTCCTTATCATTTAGTATGGTGTATGATGTTCGTGGTACAATAAAAAAAAAAATTTGAATATATGAATTACGATGCTGAAACTCCCTTCTATGCATACATTCATAGCGAAAGCACCGATTCAACGGTTCCCAAGTTAGTAAGCTGTCGGCAGGATAAATCGACGCTTTTGAAATAATCCAGTTTACTCTATATAGCCGTGATATTAACAGCTCGTGTTTTTTTGTATTTGTATTTGTTGGTGTTTGTCGTGCCGTTGAAAGAATTTGTTGGTGCTGTTTGTTGTTGTGTTGATGTTTTATTGTTGGTGGAGGTTGTTGTTTATATGTTTATTTCTTTTTTTTTTCGTTTTGCTTAATTTCTCTCCCCTTCCCTTCTTCCTTTTCTCAGTTTTACTCCTTCGTGCTTCCTTCCTCCTTTTCTCTCTTTTCTCTCCCCCTTTCTTTGTTATGTTAACTCTCTTTTTTTTTATCTCCTTGTTTCCTCTTTACCCCCTTTCCTCTTCCATCTCCTGTCTATCTTTATCCTTTTCCCCATCTTTCCTTCTTCGTCTACCGTCTGTATTTAAATATTCTAATTCAATTGTTTGTCAATTTATCTTTTAATGTATTGTGTATCAGGTTAAGCATAATTTTCAATTTAACCTAACTCGGGTTTGAATATGATTGGAAACATTTAAATAAAGTTTCTTGGCGTAGACTCAAATTCGTTTTTGAATGAACAATGTTATGGATGTAGCAAACTGGCTCAATGAAAAAAGAGTAGGTTAGCACAAGGCACAACTTTATATACATGGATTTTATGATTACCTACTATTTTTATCTATTTTGCATGTGATATATTCATGCTAATACTACTACTATATATTTTTCCACTCTCTTTATTCTTCAGCCACTACTACTGCTGCTATCACCACAGTTAAACACTTTTATTAGTATTTTTGCTGCTAACATTGCTAGTACTATTACAAAATAACTATTCTATTATCTCCGCTACCACTACTATAATTTCTACCACTGCTACAACGATTACCACTGTTACTACTACACGTTTTTTGTATTATTAGCACACAGAGACATGGAAAATAGTAAAGTCTATATCTCAAGGCGCTGTAACTATTGACTATTGAATGTATAGAATATAATGAAAATATACAAATCTGTCCTATGACTGTTTATTTACTTTTTTTCTTTTTTTCTTTCTTTTTTACGTCAATTGTGATCTAAGATAATAATAAAACATAAACAACTGGTTTCTCTTTACAAAAGAAAATCAACTAAAACCACGAAATACTATTGACAGTACCAGAATGTATGCAAATATTGAGAATAATAATTTTGTACAGAGCAACAACAGCTCACCGTATAAAAGAAAACTTCCACTCTTTCAGGCCAGACTCAAGAAAATTCACCTCTTTCGATTGGTTGAATTTCTCAAGTATGTTTGAATAGGAACATGATACTTATTTAGGTAGTTCCTCGCCCCTTCCAGAGAAAATACCACTTTGCATGCAGGACAAGCAATTTCTAACCTCCGCAATTTCTTTTGTCACTGAAATGCTTGCATGT
>NW_020872024.1:17695-32695 GCF_003789085.1 Penaeus vannamei
AAAAAAAATACTGGTTGTGTTTTTGACGTTTCAATATTTTCCTACTTAAGAAAAAGAAAAAAAAATACTGGTTGTGTTTTTGACGTTTCAATATTTTCCTACTTAAGAAAAAAGTAAAAGAAAAAAATACTGGTTGTGTTTTTGACGTTTCAATATTTTCCTACTTAAGAAAAAAGAAGAAAAAAATACTGGTTGTGTTTTTGACGTTTCAATATTTTCCTACTTAAGAAAAAGTAAAAAAAAATACTGGTTGTTTTTGTTTGACGTTTCAATATTTTCCTACTTAAGAAAAAAGAAAAAAAATTACTGGTTGTGTTTTTGACGTTTCAATATTTCCTACTTAAGAAAAAGAAGAAAAAAAATACTGGTTGTGTTTTTTGACGTTTCAATATTTTCCTACTTAAGAAAAAGAAAAAAAAATAACTGGTTGTGTTTTTTGACGTTTCAATATTTTCCTACTTAAGAAAAAGTAAAAAAAAAATAAATAAATAAAATAAAAAAACTGGTTGTGTTTTTGACGTTTCAATATTTCCCTACTTAAGAAAAAGTTAAAAAAAAAAAAAAAAATAAATAAATACTGCTTGTGTTTTTGACGCTTCAATATTTTCCTACTTAAGAAAAAGTAAAAAAAAAAAAAAAAAATACTGGTTGTGTTTTTGACGTTTCAATATTTTCCTACTTAAGAAAAAGGGGGAAAAATGTTACTGGTTTGTTGTGTTGTTTTTTTCTGTGTATTAAACTCGTCAAATATATGAAAGACTTCAGAAATTGAGGTTTATGTATGGACAGATATGTTAATAGATAGTTTTTTTTTTTTTTTTTTTTTTTTTTTTTTTTTTTATAAGTAGAAGATTAGATTGGCCTTTAATGCATGAATATGGAAATATATGTATTCATTTTTTAAAGTAAAAATATTAGATTAGGCTTTAATGCATGAACATGGAAATATATATATATATATATATATATATATATATATATATATATATATATATATATATATATATTGTGTGTGTATGTGGTGTGTTGTGTGTGTGTGTGTGTGTGTGTGTGTGTGTGTGTGTGTGTGTGTGTGTGTGTGTGTGTGTGTATGTATGTGTGTGTGTGTGTGTTGTGCTGTGTGTGTGATTATTCTGCGTATCAGCCTTCCCTAAAGAAAAAGTAAGGAAAGAAGAATGTAAAGATGAAGTAGAAGAAGAGGGAAAGAACAAGAAGAACATCTTCATGAAGAAAGAAGAAGAAAATGAAAATGAAAATTAAAAATGAAAAAATAAGTAAAATTAAATTAACGTAAAAATTAAATTAATTAACGTAAAAATAGATTAACGTAAAAATTTAAATTAACGTAAAATAAATTAACACAGAAATTAAATCAACGTAAAAATCAAGTAACGTAAAAAATGAATCAATGTCATGGAATTAGTCATAAAAAATGAAAATGAAAATGAAATGAAAATAATAATTAATAATAATTAAATAATGTTGATTATTATTATCAACCAAGTAGAAGAAGAAGAAAAGGAAAAGAAGAAAATTGAGAAGAAATAAAATAAAAAAAGAAGAAAATGAAGATAAAATAAAAAGAAGAGGAAGAAGAAGAAGAAGAAAAGATATGAAAATAAAAACAAAAAGAAGACGAAGAAGAGAAAATAAAAAGATCAATATGAAGAAGAAAACACAAAGAAGAAAAGGAAAAAAAAAGAAAATGAAGAAGAAACAAGAAAGAAGTGAAAGCGTGAAAGGAGAAAACCAAAAATTTCACTGAAGAAAAAGACAGAAAGAGAGAGAGAGAGAGAGAGAGAGAGAGAGAGAGAGAGAAGGAGAAGAAGAGAGAAGAGAGAGAAGAGAGAGAAGAGAGAGAGAGGAGAGAGAGATGAGAGAGGAGAGAGAGAGACAGAGAGAGGGATAAATAGTAAAGACTAAACTTTCTATCCGCTACGAACCCGTCCTCGTACACCCGTCCGCCATTTTTCTTTCTCGATCCACCTCGACTCTCACGCCATTTTTTTTTTGTTTTTTTATTCTTATCATCTATTTTCAACTTTCTATTTTTTCCTTTTCTTTTTATTTTTTTATTTTTTTTGATTATCTATTTCTAACTTTCTATTTTCTTTTTCCTTTTTTTAATAGTATTTTTTGTGCCCCAAAGACGGCCTCCTTCCCAACCCATTTTTTTAATCCTATCATCTATTTTCAACTTTCTATTTTTTCCTTTTCCTTTTTTAATGATTTTTTTGAGGTCCTCTGGCTTTATTCACGCGCGCGAGCACTCCGACAGGGGCCGCCCGAGGGAATCCCTGAAGAGTCCCTCGAAAGCGTCAGAGTCGAAGGGGAGAGAGCCAGCTTGGGGTGGGTGGGGGAAGGGTGGGCGGAGGGAGGGGGGATGGAAGTGGGGTGGGGAGGGGGGTGGGCTGGGGAAGGGGGAAGGGAATGGGGGGGTGGGGAAGGCGTGGAAGGGGGTGAAGGGGTGGGAAGGGCGTGGGAAGGGGAGGAAGGGGGGGGGGAAGGTGTGGGGAAGGGGGGGGTGAGGGCGGAGGAAGGGGTGGGGAGGGGGGAAGGGGTGGGAGGGGGGGAAGGGGTGGGGAGGGGGAAGGGTGGGAGGGGGGTGGAAGGCGGTGGGAGGGGGGGGAAGGGGTGGGGAGGGGTGGGAAGGGGTGGGGAGGGGGGGAAGGGTGGGGAGGGGGAAGGGTGGGGAGGGGGGGAAGGTGCGGGAGGGGGGAAGGCGGTGCGGGAGGGAAGGGGTGGGAGGGGGGAAGGGGTGGGGAGGGGGGAAGGGGTGGGGAGGGGGGGGTGGGAGGGGGGGGGGGGGAGGGGATGGGGGCGTGGGAGGGGGGAAGGGGTGCAGGGGTGGAGGGGTGGTGGTGGAGGGGGGGGTGGGGTGGGGAAGGTGGGGAGGGGTGGGTGAGGGAAGGGGGAAGGGGGGGAGTTTGAAAATAAATCAAATTGATGAAACAACTCGTTAATTGAGGTACAACTCGTTAAAAAAAAAATTGGAATGATATTGATTGTTTCTTAATAAAATGTTTCTCTTGGGAGGGGGGTTAAAACAAATCAAATTGAGAAACAACTCGTTTAGATTGAGATACAACTTCGTTTAAAAAATGCGGAATGTATGATTGTTCTTTAATAAATTCTCTTGGGGCGGTGGGGGTGGGTGGGAAGGGGGGGAGGGGGGAGGGTTTGAAAATAAATCAAATGAGAAACAACTCGTTAGATTGAGTACAACTCGTTAAAAGATGAAGATGTATGATTGATCTTTAATTCAAGTGTTTCTCTGGGAGCGTGGGGTGGGTGGGGGAGGGGGTTAAAATAAATCAAATTGAGCGTACAACTCGTTTTTAAAAAAATTGGAAATGTTATGATTGTTCTTTAATAAAGTGTTTTTTCTTGGGAGGGTGGAGGGTGGGGGTGGGCGGTTAAAATAAATCAAATTGAGAAACAACTCATAGATTGAGTACAACTCGAAAAATGTATGTATGATTGTTCTTTAATAAGGTGTTTCTCTTGTTCATTTTGTTGGTGTTGCTTCTGTTATCATTTTTGAATGCAATTATTGTTGGTATCGTTATTGTCATTATCTATTACTATCATCAGCAGCAGCATCTCATAATCGTATCTTTTATCAGGATGGTTCTTATATTTATCATTCTGTTATCATTATTGTTATCTTTATTGTGTTACTATTATGATTAATGAAAGATAGAATAATGCACTGACGTATTGATATGATGAATAGAACCTCTCCAATTCGGGACTCGAAACGCTCGCCGTTGCAGGTAGAGAACTGCAAGCTCTCTCTCTTCTCTCTTCTTCTGTCTGTCTGTCTGTCTCTGTCTCTCTCTCTCTCTCTCTTTCTCTCTCTCTCGCTCTGTCTGTCTGTCTGTCTCCCTCTCTCTGTCTGTCTGTCTCTCTCTCTCTCTATGTCCGTCTGTCTGTCATCTCTCTCTCTCTCTCTTCTCTCTGTCTCTCTCTCTCTGTCTGTCTGTCTGTCTCTGTCTCTCTCTCTCTCTCTCTCTCTCTCTGTCTGTTCTGTCTGTCTCTGTCTCTCTCTCTCTCCTCTCTTCTCTCTCTCTCGCTCCTGTCTGTCTGTCTGTCTCTCTCTCTCTGTCTGATCTGTCCTCTCTCTCATATGTACTGTTCTGCTCTGTCTCTCTCTCTCTCTCTCTCTCTTCTCTCTCTCTCTCTCTCTCTCTGTCTGTTTTTTTCCCCTTTTCTTCTCTCTCTCTCTCTTCTGTCTGTCTCTCTCTCTGTCATGTCCCTCTCTCTCTGTCTGTCTGTCTCTGTCTGTTCTTCTTCCCTCTCTCTAGTCTGTCTGTCTCTCTCCTCTATGTCTGTCTGTCTGTCTCTACTCTCTCTCTCTCTCTCTCTCTCATCTCTCTGTCTGTCTCTCTACTCTACTGTCTGTCTGTCTCTCTCTTCTGTCTATTCTCTCTCTCTGTCTGTCTGTCTCTGTCTCTTGTCTCTCTCTCTCTCTTCTCTCTCTCTGTCTGTCTGTCTCTCTCTCTCTCTGTCTGTCTGTCTCTCTCTCTTTCTCTCTGTCTGTCTGTTCTCTTCTCTGTCTGTCTGTCTGTCTGTCTGTCTGTCTGTCTCTCTCTCTCTCTTTCTTCTCTCTCTCTCTCATTCTCTCTCTCTCTCTCTCTCTCAGTCTGTGTTCGTCTTGCAATTACCTGTCTGCAACGGCGAGAGTTCGAGTCCCGATCGAAGAGGTTATCTATTCATTATGATTAGTATATCTTACTGTCATTATCACCAACGTCATCGTCACCACCATTGTCATTGTCATCATAATCATCATCACAGTTACCATCATTATCATCACATATATAAAGTCATTATTACGAGGAACTTTATCATACCTCCCCCCCCCCTATCTCTCCCCCAGGCGACACACAAATTCCTTGCTGCAAATGTATTCGTAGTTGGCGGATATATCTCGAGATTCATGGAATATTAATGAATAGCATTTATTTTCCGTCTTGTTCTTTCATGTTTGTACACACATAGATAGATAGATATACAAATGGGTGTATACATACTGTTATACATATGCATTATATACATTGTTATAAATGTTATGATATATATCATAAACATCTGTATATATATATAATATAATATATATATAATATATTACTATATATATATATATATACATAGAGAGAAGAGAGAGAGAAGAGAGACATTGAGAAGAGAGAGAGAGAGGAGAGATGGACAGAGAGATAGGCAGATATATAGATAGGGATATAGATTGATTTTGATAGACAGATAGAAATAGACTAGATAGACTATACAGAGAGAATGAGAGAGAAGAGAGAGAGAGAGAGAGAGAGAGAGAGAGAGAGAGAAGAGATGGAGAGAGAGAGAGAGAGAGAGAGAGAGGAGAGAGAGAGAGAGAGAGAGAGAGAGAGAGAGAGAGAGAGAGAGAGAGAGAGTGACAGAAGACAGACATAAAAACAGAGAAGACAGACAAGACAGACCCAGAGAGAGACAAAAAAGAGACACAAATGAATACATGCAGATTATACCTCCCCCTTCTCCTCTCATAACCAAAAACGTCATGTTATACCCTCGCCAACTTACCCACTTTCTGAAAGGCAAGTTGGAAAAACGCCCAACAAGTTTGCGAACACTTTTCCCCATCCATGACACACCTTATCCACTTTCTGAAAGGCAAGTTGGAAAAACCTCCAGCAAGTTGCGAACACTTTTCCCCATCCATGACACACCTTATCCACTTTCTGAAAGGCAAGTTGGAAAAACGCCCAACAAGTTGGCGAACACTTTTTCCCCCATCCATGACACACCTTATCCACTTTCTGAAAGGCAAGTTGGAAAAACCCCACAAGTTTGCGAACACTTTTCCCCATCCATGACGCACCTTATCCACTTTCTGAAAGGCAAGTTGGAAAAACCTCCAGCAAGTTTGCGAACACTTTTCCCCATCCATGACACACCTTATCCACTTTCTGAAAGGCAAGTTGGAAAAACGCCCAACAAGTTTGCGAACACTTTTCCCCATCCATGACACACCTTATCCACTTTCTGAAAGGCAAGTTGGAAAAACCTCCAACAAGTTTGCGAACACTTTTCCCCATCCATGACTCACCTTATCCACTTTCTGAAAGGCAAGTTGGAAAAACGTCCAGCAAGTTTGCGAACACTTTTCCCCATCCATGACGCACCTTATCCACTTTCTGAAAGGCAAGTTGGAAAAACGCCCAACAAGTTTGCGAACACTTTTCCCTATCCATGACTCACCTTACCCACTTTCTGAAAGGCAAGTTGGAAAAACCTCCAGCAAGTTTGCGAACACTTTTCCCCATCCATGACAAACCTTATCCACTTTCTGAAAGGCAAGTTGGAAAAACGCCCAGCAAGTTTGCGAACACTTTTCCCCATCCATGACACACCTTATCCACTTTCTGAAAGGCAAGTTGGAAAAACCCCAACAAGTTTGCGAACACTTTTCCCCATCCATGACACACCTTATCACTTTCTGAAAGGCAAGTTGGAAAAACGCCCAACAAGTTTGCGAACACTTTTCCCCATCCATGACTCACCTTATCCACTTTCTGAAAGGCAAGTTGGAAAAACGCCCAACAAGTTTGCGAACACTTTTCCCCATCCATGACACACCTTATCCACTTTCTGAACGCGATACCAGACGCTTAGTGGAAGGTCTATACCTGGAATGGAATCTATAAAAAGGGGCGACTGGAATATAGCTCTTATGTGCATAGTGTTAAAGGGATTGTTGGTGTTCCCGGAGTTAGTATAATGGGATTTGTAAAACCATTGTTACTTTGGATGTAAAGGGAATAATTATATAATTACTGTTATTCCAATAGTTGTCCTTATTGTCATTGTTATTATTTATTGTTTGTTCTTACTATTATTGCTATTATCATCATCACTGTTATGCTATCACTATCATTATTATCATATATCATTATCATTATCATTATCATTATCATTATTATTATTATCATTATTATTATTATTATTATTATTATTATTATTATTGTTATTATTATTATTATTATTATTATTATTGTTATTTTATTTTGTTATCATTATTATTAATTATATTATTATCATCATTCTTATCGTAATTATTATTGTTATTATTCATCATTGTTATTATCATTATCATTATTGTTAGTATCATTCCTATCATCATCAACATGATATAATATCATTGATAATGATAATGATAATGATGATGATGATGATGATGATGATGATGATGATGATGATGATGATGATGTGATGTTGAATGATGATGAAATAATAATAATAATGATAATAATGATAACAATGATGATAAACAATGATAATAATAATGATATTAATAATGATAATGATAATAGCAATAATAATGAAATCATAATTGTAATCATCACCATCATCACCATCACCACCACCATCATCACCATCATCACCCTCATCACCACCACCACCACCATCATCACCATCATCATCATATCATTGACTCAGCCGAGGTAGTTACACTGTCAGTCCCTCGGCAATTTCGTTTATTAGCAGCATTCGCTTAAGTTATATTCTGCGAAATGTTGCCAGCACATTTAAGTTAATTTGGATGTGGGTTGACTCTGAGCTAGAGCCAGGTCGTGAACGTTTGTCTGTGAACGTTTGTCTGTCTGTGAACGTTTGTCTGTGAATGTTTGTCTGTGAACGTTGTCGTGAACGTTTGTCCGTGAACGTTTGTAACGTTGTCTGTGAACGTTCGTGAACGTTTGTCTCGTTTGTCCGTGAACGTTTGTCCGTGATTTGTCCGTTTTATCCGTGAACGTTTGTCCGTGAACGTTTATTCGTGAACGTTTGTCCGCGAAACGTTTTGTCCGTTTTGTCCGTGAAAAACGTTTGTCCGTAAACGTTTATCGTGAAACGTTTGTCCGTAGACGAAGATATATTCGAAACGGATTAAAATACATTTTATTGCGAAAGTATATATCCTCATTCATACATTTTCTTCAATTTTCACAGTGAATGCGGTTCATAAGGTTGATGTAGTGTGTTGCATAACTAGCGTGTTATGCAAGTGTCTGTCTAGAGTTATTGCTAAGTCTTTATACCACCTGTTGTTTTTGTCATCATAACCATTATTGTCAATGAATTAATGAAACGACTAGTGAAAATAAGGATAATCATTATCATTATTACTCTTTAATCTTTTCATTGTTATAATCATTGTTGTTGTCGCTTTTGTTGCTGATGTTGTTATTATTATTATCATCTTTCTTATTTTTATCATTATTATTATTATTGTTGTTATCATTATTATCACTACTATTATTATTCATATTGTTACTATTGTCTTTGTTATTATCATTATTATTACTATTGTCAGACAGACAGAGAGACAGACAGACAGACAGACATAGACATAGAGAGAGATTGAGAGAAAGAGAGAGAGAGAGAGAGAGAGAGAGAGAGAGAGAGAGAGAGAGAGAGAGAGAGAGAGAGAGAGAGAGAGAGAGAGAGAGAGAGAGAGAGAGAGAGAAAGAGAGAGAAGAGAGAGAGAGAGAGAGAGAGAAGAGAGAGAGAGAGAGAGAGATGTGAGAGAGAGAGAGAGGAGAGAGAGAGAGAGAAAGAAGAGAAAGAGAAGGAATAAAAGAGAAAGACTGGGATAAAGAGAGAGTGTGACAGGTAGACAGAGAAAGAGAGAGGTCGATAGAAACAGAGAACAAACGCCGGATGAAATTAGAAAAAGAAAGAAAGAAAGAAAAAAAAAAGGTCATGCATGATACAGCGTCAGCTTATAAAAAATCATCACAGAAAGAGAGACAGAAAGAAATGAAACGAAAGCGGAGGAAGAGAGATAGAAAAAAAACACGAAACCTAAGAAGAAGAGAGAAAGAAAAAATGAAGGCCACGCATGACACAGCATCAGTATCATCACAGAAAGAGAGACAGAAAGAAATAAAACGAAAGCGGAGAAAGGGAGATAGAAATAACACGAAACCTAAAAAAAAAAAAAAAAAAAAATATATATATAATAAAATATAATAATATATATATATATAATATATAATAATAATAATAATAATAATAATTAATAATAATAATAAATAATAATATAATAATAGGAAGCCACGCATGACACAGCGAGAGCATACAAAGAAGTCACCATGCAGAGCACCGAACAAAAACCTCGTTCTCCATAATAGCGCCGTATTATATATAGAACGTCGGCATCAGCACCCGGGCGATCCGCGCTCGCACACACACACACACACACACACACACACACACACACACACACACACACACACACACACACACACACACACACACACACACACACACACACACACACACACACACACACACACACACACACACACACACACACACACACACACACACACACACACACACACACACACACACACACACACACACACACACACACACACACACACACACACAGCACACACACACACACACACACACACACACGCATCCCATCCCCTCTCGCTTTCTCTCGCTATCTTTAAGAACTCTTCCGCCGTCTTAAGGAGATTGCGTGTTCTTCCAAGACGAGGGAGAGGAGAAGTGTCCTCGAAGGCAAGTGGATTCTGCCTGTGGATATTTTTGTGGATTCTCTTGCTGTTTTAGTTGGTGTTCTGTGTGGATCGCGCTTGGGTGTAGGTCAGCGTGTATGTTCAGGATCGTATGCGTTTATTAATACTGTGTATACTGTATGTTTATCGATATGGATATTGTGTATACTGTATGTATATGGATATGGATACTATTTCTCAATACATATATGCATAAAGGGCTTAAATGATAGAATATAATGTCAGACAGACACATATTCGAACAACACAAAACATGACAATACGAACAGACACAAAACTTGACTCTGTCTGATTGTCTGTGTCTGTCTGTCTGTCTGTCTGTCTCTCTGTCTGTCTGCTTGGGTGTAGCAAAGCGTGTAAGTTTGGGATCGTATGCGTTTATTAATACTGTGTGTACTGTATGTATATCGATATGGATACTATTTCTCAAGATATATCTGGGCTTAAATGATAGAATATAATGTCAGACAGACACCTATTCGAACAACATATAACATGACAGACACAAAACATGACAAAACGAACAGACACAAAGGCATGACACATTTTTCCACGTGGAAGCACCAATTTCATTCTCTTTTATAACATACACTCGCCAAACACTACCATTTTATTGAAAAAAATATATATGCATGCAACTAACACCAAATTATATTAAATCTACGAAATAGGAATTCATGTTTTCTTTATTAGACAAACTGTCTGTCTGTCTCTGTCTGATTGTGTGTGTGTGTCTGTCTGTTTCTCTGTCTGTCTGTATGTCTGCCTGTCTGTCTGTCTGTCTGTCTCTCTATCTGTATCTCTCTCTCTATCTGTATCTCTCTCTCTCTCTCTCTCTCTCTGTTGTTTTTCTTTTGTTCCCGTTTTTATTAACATTTTCCTTGTTCACACTTTAATTAGTTTTCTTTACAAATATCTAGCTCTTTTTCAGTCTTCTTACACACAACATTTTCCTTCTTTTTCCCTTTTTGCTTTCCTCTTTTTTCTCCTCCTTAATCTTTCCTTCGCGTCTATTTCTTCCCCTTTATACTTGTTTTCTTTCTCTTTCTACTTCCTCCTTCGTAACCCCCTCCCCCTTCCCCCTCCTCTTCGTAATCCTCTTCTTCCTTGTCTTCTTCCTTCTCCTGCTCCTCATCAACCTCCTCACCCCTCCTCCTCCTCTTTCTTCCTCTTCTTCTTTTTTTTCTTCATCATCATCTTCGTCATCTTCTTCTTTTTCTTTTTCTATTTCTTTTCTTTTTTTCATCGTCATCATCTTCGTCATCTTCTTTTCTTTTTCTATTTCTTTTTTCATCATCATCTTTCATCGTTTTTTCTTCTTTTTCTTCTAATTCATTTTTTCCTTCATCATCATCATCATCATCATCATCATGACGATGGTAATAATGATGATAATTTTCGGACTTTTCTTTCATGACCTGCAAACTAATTTCGCAGCATTTTGTTTGGATTTATTTCAACAAATAAAAGCAAACAGTTTGTTTCCACATCACTTTTACCCATTTTCCAGACTGTTCCTATACTATTCCCTTGTTGGTTACTTTTTCTTCTTCTTCCCGTCTATCCCTTTGTACCCCCCCCCCCCCGACCCACACCCAAGTATCTATTTCTTTTACCCCCCCCCCCCCCAAGTATCTATTCTTTAATTTTCTCCTATTCCTGTTATCCTGTTTACGTTTCTGGTATGCATCTCCTTTGATTGTGTTCAATTGCTTTCGGGTATAATAACGTCCATTTTTATATATATAAAAACACGCAAGACATTTTCCGCCTAAAGGTCACCTTCACTATGGGGTCAAGGAGTCACCTGGGCGTGAGAAACCCGTGTATGTAAGGTCAAAGGTCAGTGGGTAGGGCGACAGGGCCATTAGCTTAATGTCTGGGCTGGCTGTGCTAATGGTGGTCATAAGATACTGGTTGATACTACTATTGCTTCTTTTTGTTGTTGTTCTTCTTCCTCCTCCTTCTCCTCTTCTTATACTTTTCCCCCTTCCTCCTCCTCTTTTTATTATTATTCTCCCTCTTCCTCCTCCTCCTCCTTCTCTTATCATTCTTCTCCCTCTTCCTCTTCTTATACTTCTCCCTCCTCTTCTTTTATTCGTCTCCCTCTTCCTCCTCTTCCTCCTCCTCCTCCTCCTTTTATTCTTCTTCTCCCTATTCCTCTTCCTCTTCCAAACCAAACAATTCAATCCAAGCAAGACAGCACATATATGAATAGGAGGAGTAGGTGACAGGCCTTTATCAATCATTCAGACTATGTAGTTAGGTGGTTACGTGCAACAGAAAAACAATAACAGTTCCTACCCCTTCCCCTTTTCTTTGACATAGCAGAATGAATAGGAAAAAAAACAGAAAAAAATACGGTGAATAGTTGAACGCGTTTTTTTTTGGGGGGGGGGGGGATAACTGACATGCCTTCATTCAAAAAAAAAAAAAAAAATAATAAATAAAAGTGTTGATTTACTAAACAGTGTTGAATTACGAAGCACGTATTCTAAAAGTTTGAAGGTCTTACCTGTCAGAATCTCAAATGAACTGTCATGTTTCATCGAGCTAGTGTTGCATTTGTGAAGATATTTCATTGACATTGTATCGCTTTGCCTGTATTCTCATTGAGGAAATATTCAATGAATTTAAATATTGGTAAGTTGGTGATGATGAACACTCAATATATCCTCTCTGGTTATAATAATTACCTAAATTACTTGTGAAGATATTTCATTAACATTGTACCTGTATTCTCATTGAGGGAATATTCAATGAATTTAGATATTGGTAAGTTGGTGAAGATAAATACTCAATATTTCCCCTCTAATCTTTCTAATAATTACTTAAATTCCATTGACACTATTAAGGTATTCATCAAATCCTTCCCTACCTCAGCAGTGTATCTCCCTTTCGTTAAGAAATGAATATAATTAACGTATCAAAGGCCTGGCGTATAAACCTACATTCCCTTTGAAAACACTCGTCTCTTCTGCTTCGAAATCCGTCTCGAAAAGGGAATCGAAGCCCCATAGAAAGAGCCTCGGTGTTCGGCTTCGTTTGGTTCCGAAGCATCCCGACACGATACGGCCGACGGTGCTGTGTCGAGGCTCTCTCTAATAATCCTCATTGGTGTGCTTAACGATGCTTAATTGCGTGCTAGTTAATAAGCCCTCATTTGTGGGTAATTGCGGCCTCATTTGAATACAACCCTTCCATCTAGTTAATTACCCAGGCATAAGGTTTCAGATGAGTTAAGCGGTAAGGGAAGGGTAAGGCACATTCAAATGTTTAAAATGATAATGGTGATGATGACGATAACAATGATGATAAAATTAGTAGTTATACTGATTATGATGGTAATTGTAATTGTGATTATGGTTATGATAATGATAAAGATAATAAGAGCAATAACGGTAATGCTATTTCTATTTTCATTAATATCTCAATGATGATGATCATGATAGTAATAACAGTAATAATGATAATGGTAGTAGTAGTAATAATGGTAATAATAGTGATAACATCTATAATGATGATGGTGGTTATGAAGATGGTAATAAAGATGATTATGAATATGGTAATGATAATGGCAGTAATGACAAAAACAATAATAACAATAATAACAATATTATTGATAATAATAATTACCATTCTTATTAGTAATAGTATTAGTATCATCGTTATTATTGCTATTACTAATGATAAAAATCATGATTATCATTACTTTTTTATTATTATCATTATTATCATTATAGTTTTAACAATAATAACAATGAAAACATTTACCACTATAATCATAACAACAATAATAATAATAATCATAACTATAATGATAATAAACATAACACAATGATTGATAATAATATCAATTACTAATATCAATGTTATCGTTAAAATAATTATTATAATTATTACTACCATCATTATCATTATTATTAAATAATAAAAGCTGCTATTGATATTACCAAATCTTATTACAGAAATTATTACAATAACAACTAGAAGCACTGAGAGAGCGCATACCTCCGCCAAGGCAATAGGAAAGTAATAATGATTGAAGCGCCGAAAAAAATGTCTCTATCTCGCAATATTAATGATAATAATAGTTACCCCTATTCACATGGTAGTAGGGGTAACTGATGCAATTATTTTCTTTTAATCCTGATCTGGATTTTGGAATTTAATGGCATCTAAGTTGGGCTAAGACACACCTCTGGTAAAAAGTTCATAAGAATCTGTTCATGACGTTTTGAGTTTTTGCGAACCAACAAACTAATTAATTAATGAATGCTATCAACAACATAAACTCCTTGGTAAAGGTGATAAGATTGGCATTCGCACTTCCTCTTCTTCTTCGCCTTCGCCTTCTTCTTCTTCTTCTTCTTCTTCTTCGTCGTCTTCTTCTTCTTCTTTGTCTTCTTTTTCGTCTTCTTTTTTGTCTTCTTCTTTTTCGTCTTCTTCTTCGTCTTCGTCTTCTTCTTTTTCTTTTTCTTCTTCATATATACAGTCACTTAGGTGTAACTTCTTATGAGATGACGAGCAGGAAATCCACGTTAAGTAATTTTCATAAACATTTCATTGGTGAAAAATGCAACGTCTGAACCATTTAACAATTCATAAAAAATACATAGGATGACATGACAGATGAGATACTTTATTTATACGGTGAGTGTTTTAAGCATTTTTATAAAAACGTAAAAAAAAAAAAGATTTTGGGATGTTCTGTAGTAATGTTTTGAATATGGAAATGGCTTTAATTCTGGATATTGTCAATGAGTAATGTCCCATTTTCTTGTTTCAATTCATTGTGAAGCAAAGTTACAAATGTAAAAATATAAATTAATAAGTCAAAGCTATCCTTATTAATGATTTCATAATCTGAAACATTCCTGGCATCGAACATGTCAGACTAATAATTATTTCATTAGATATTCATTTTATACGCTAAAATGAAGTACTTAAGTACTTTCGTAACCAATTTTTCCCACAGGTTTTATTTCCTAAAAGAACGCCCTCGATCGACCAATCAGCGCGAAGCTAGGAAACAACCGACCAATCAGAGCAGCGCGCCGTGAAAAGGTAAACAAAGGCGCGCTTACCCAGACTGGAGGAAAGAAGCGCTGGCACAGTTTTTCGACCGGAAAGCAATATATGGGGATTATGAAGGTAGAGGAAACACTCGAAATAAGAGACAGCTTCTGTTCGCGCTACAAATAAAACGGGGAAAGCGGCTTGGAACAGCGCGGGATAAGCTCGAGGCAGCCATTTCCTGGGAGAGAGTGTAGAAAGTGGAACAGTGTCGTGTGACAAAGGAAAAGAAAACCGAGACACAACGCACTTATTTTCTTCATAAATCCAATCATGAAAAGAAAAAGAAAAAAAAAAAAAAACTCATAGCAAGTTT
>NW_020872024.1:35195-37695 GCF_003789085.1 Penaeus vannamei
AAGCCCCCCCCCCCCCAAAAAAAAAAAAACAGGGTCAACAAAGAGCCTGGAAATCAAAATGGTATTTTTGTGTTTTTAAGCCCCCCAAAAAACAGGGTTACCAAAGAGCCTGGAAATCAAAATGGTATTTTTGTGTTTTTTAAGCCCCCCCCCAAAAAAAAAAAAAAAAAAAAAAAAAGGGTTACCAAAGAGCCTGGAAATCAAAATGGTATTTTTGTGTTTTTAAGCCCCCCCCCAAAAAAAAAAAAAAAAGCAGGGTTACCAAAGAGCCTGAAATCAAAATCGGAATTTTTTTGTGTTTTTTAAGCCCCCCAAAAACAGGGTTACCAAAGAGCCTGGAAATCAAAATGGTATTTTGTGTTTTTAAGCCCCCCCCCAAAAAAAAAAAAAAAAAAAAAAACAGGGTTAACAAAGAGCCTGGAAATCAAAATGGTATTTTTGTGTTTTTAAGCCCCCCCCCCAAAAAAAAAAAAAAAAAAACAGGGTTAACAAAGAGCCCGGAAATCAAAATGGTATTTTTGTGTTTTTAAGCCCCCCCCCAAAAAAAAAAAAAAAAAAAAAACAGGGTTAACAAAGAGCCTGGAAATCAAAATGGTATTTTTGTGTTTTTTAAGCCCCCCCCCCCCCAAAAACAGGGTTACCAAAGAGCCAGGAAATTAAAATCGGTATTTTTGTGTTTTAAGCCCCCCAAAACAGGGTTACCAAAGAGCCTGAAATCAAAATGGTATTTTTGTGTTTTTAAGCCCCCAAAACAGGGTTACCAAAGAGCCTGGAAATCAAAATGGTATTTTTGTGTTTTTAAGCCCCCCCCCCAAAAAAAAAAAAAAAAAAAGCAGGGTTTACCAAAGAGCCTGGAAATCAAAATCGGAATTTTTTGTGTTTTTTAAGCCCCCCAAAAACAGGGTTACCAAAGAGCCTGGAAATCAAAATGGTATTTTTGTGTTTTAAGCCCCCCAAAAAAAAAAAAAAAAAAAAAAAAAACAGGGTTAACAAAGAGCCTGGAAATCAAAATGGTATTTTTTTGTTTTTAAGCCCCCAAAAAAACAGGGTTAACAAAAAGCCTGGAAATTAAAAATCTAGGACCAGAGAGGTCTTAGGCACTTCCTTTACGAGACTTTCAACGAGTGGGTCGATCATCTCAGGATAATAATTATGATAATAGGTACAAGAAATATAGTAACAAAAAAAGAAGAAAAAAAAAAAGCGGAACAGTCCCAATAATAATCTATGATATGATAATGATGATAATGGTATTTATCACTATCATTATTATTACTAATATTACCCTTATCATAAAAATAAAAATTATGATAATAAACCAATTAATAATGATACTAATAACAATAATGATAATAATGTTAATAATAATAATAACAATAATAATTGCAATAACAATAATGATAATAATAGTGATGCTAATAGGAATAATAATAATAATAATAAAAATAGTGATAATAATAATAATGATAATAATAATAGTAACAACAATAATAGGAATAATAACAATAATGATAATAATAATAATAAAGATAATAATAGTGATAATAATAACAAATATCATAATATTCATAATGAAGTAACCAATAAATAACCAAATAATCTAGATACATAATATAGGAAGTTATTGGAATTCCAAGTCCCTGAGAGAGAGTATTAGAATTTCTTTCCCTCGATTAAATTCCGGCGTGACAGAGGGAGCCAAGACGTATTTTACGATCCTGCAGGTGCATTGCGGGCCCGTTGCAGAGGTAGCAACAGTGGGGGGTGGGGGTGGGTGGGGGTGGGGGTGGGGGGGGGGTGGCTCAGTCAATCGGCGTGACTCTTCGTGTGAACTGATCGTGAATTATATTTCGGTCTTTTTTTTTTTTTTTTTTTTTTTTTTTTTTTAAGAAAGAGTGAGGGGTGGAAGGAAAGAAGAAGAGGGGAGGGGGGAGAGGGGGAGGGAGGGAGGGAGGGGAGAAGGAGGGAGGGAGAGAAAAGAAAAAGAGAGAGAAAACAGAGAGAGAGATACAAAAATGGAGACATAAAGATGTGCAGAAAAAATAAAACAAATTAAGAAACCAGACAGACACATACCCCCCCCCAAAAAAAAAAAAAAAAAAAAAATCAACCCCTTAAATAAACCTCTAAACTATACCCATGCAAATACCATAACAAAGAGTAAGTGAAATTCCAATCAAAGTGAAATTCCAATCAACATTAAACCTAAGATCGGCGACAGAGCACAAGACCCGCATAAGGAGGGAAGAAGAAGAAGAAGAAGGAGAAGAAGAAGAAGAAGAAGAAGAAAAGAAGAAGAAGAAGAAGAAGAAAGAAAAGAAAAAGAAAAAAGAAGAAGAAAAAGAAAAAAGAAAAAGAAAAAGAAAAGGAAAAAGAAAAAAGAAAAAGAAAAAGAAAAAGAAAAAGAAAGAAAAGGAAAAAGAAAAAGAAAAAGAAAAAAGAAAAAGAAAAGAAAAAGAAAAAGAAAAAGAAAAAGAAAAGAAAAAGAAAAAGAAAAAGA
>NW_020872024.1:62695-65195 GCF_003789085.1 Penaeus vannamei
AATTTTTTTTTCTTTTTTTTTAATCATTCCGGAGAATCATTTAATAATTAGCTGGTATGTTAATTATCAATTATACTCGATCCAGTGATGTCCTTGAAATATTTCGTAATATTTTTTCTCGTCTGGTCAGTCCTCTATGATTTTTTTTTCTCTCTCTTATTTTCCTCTTTATTTTGTGTAACTTCGCTTCAGCCAAAAGATAAATAGGTCTTTTGTATTCGATACAATAGAGAGCTATATCATCTTGTGATATAGAGGCAATCTCTTATAAAAGGCTTTGCTGATGTTCTTGTGAAGTGACCTGGAAAGTATAAGCAGGGAAAGTGCTTGGGGTGCTCTTTCTCTCTCTCCCTCTCTCTTTCTCTTTCCGCTCTCTCTCTGTCTGTCTGCTTGTCTCTTTCTTTCTCGCTGTCTCTCTTTTTCTCTCGTTTCTCTCTCTTTCCGCTCTCTCTCTCTCTCTATCTGCTTGTCTCTCTCTCTCTCTCTCTCTTTCTCTTTCCGCTCTCTCTCTCTCTCTCTCTCTGTCTGTCTCTGTCTCTGTTTCTCTCGCTCGCTCTCTCTCTCTATCTATCTCTCTGTCTGCTTTTTTTCTCTCTCTATCTATCTATCTCTCTGTCTTTTTTTCTCTCTCTATCTATCTCTCTGTCTGTTTGTCTCTCTATCTGTCTGTCTCTCTTTCTTTCTTTCTCTCTCTCTCTCGCTTTCTCTCTATATATCTCTCTGTCTGTCTCCCTTTCTCTCTCAATTTGTCTCGCTTTCTATCTCTCTATCTATCTCTCTGTCTCCCTCTCGCTCTCTCTCTCACTCCCTTTCTCTCTCTTTGAGTCTAGTCGCCGTGGAGAACAGACGTGTTCTTGCTCCCCCCCCCCCTCCCCGTCGCCGCCTAACAGCTCAGGGATATCTGACAACCTTCCCCGGGTCACAAGGGGTCAGTCAGGCGCTTAACCCTAGAGCGAAAGGGGGATCCTTGACCCAGGGGTTTCCGTGCCCCCGATCTCAGGGTCATGGGACCTCCGCCCTAGGGAACGGGCCAACTTGTCAGCGCCGGTCAAAGCTGCCCCCTTGACCGTGACGTGACGGCAAACAGGGTCAAGGTTCCTCTCCCCCCCCCATACACCGGCTCAGGGCAAAGGGCAATTTAGCAATCCGGGCAATTACAGCAGCCCGATTAGGAATAACAAAGAAACCAGTGGATATAGCGAATACAGTGAAAACAACGAAGAAACAGTGAAAGCAGTGCAGACAGAAAAGCCGTCGATCAGGTAGGCAGCATAACCTTAGTGATGATGACGATCTATTCTTTATTGCAAAAAAAAAAAATAATAATAAAAAAAAAAATAAAAAAAAAAATAAATAAATAAATAAAAAGAAAAAAACATGAGCCTGTCTGGTTTTATGTGATCAAATCAGGGAACTTTAAAGTCCGGATGAGATCGACAATGCCTACAATATCATTTTATAAATATTTAAGGCTCTGGAAAAACAAGAAAACAGAACCAAAGACAATAAAAGGATGGCAAATTTCTTACCGCATACCATGGTCGATCAGTACTTACAAAAGGACAATGTAGTGTTTGCTACAACAACGACAGACAATAATAATAATAAAATGAAAATAAATAAAAAGAAAAAGAATAAATAAAAAATAAAATAAAAAATAAAGGTATCCCCACAACTTTTGCGAGAATCTTTCAAAAACAAAAAAACCAAAGACAAATCAACGCATCCTGAACCGCCCTCCAACAATCAAAATCTCATTGAAAATAAAAAAAAGCGATCAGCTGATCGGAATGTTCTCCGAACAACAATCTGCAATAACCAGTGTGATTAGCCAAGGAATGACATCTCCACAGCCACAAAATTACGTAAAGGAAGCATCCGTCACATCACACTCGGCCCCATCCCTTCTTGCAACATCCGGTCTCCCAACCCTCAATCACATCGATCAATCTGCCTATCAATTATTCCCTTTTCGCATTCCCTCCTCCTGCCAGAATGTCCCTAACCTCCAAGCCACAAAATACCAAGCAGTTTCATCAGCATTAAAAAACTTTTATGTTCACAGATGCGATGCTGGTCGTGGAGATAAGAGTCCGCATATATGTAAGAGATACCCTTAAATCAAGTAAGATCTCTGCAACTGTAAATAATGCAGAATTAATAATGCAGAAATAATGTAAATAATAAAAATATAAATAATAATAAAAAATAATAAAAATAAAAATAAAAGTACTGTAAATAATAAAAATAATAAATAAAAATAAAAGTAAAAATAATAAAATACTGTAAATAATGCAGAAATAATGTACCTTGGTAAAGTACAAAGCAATATGGATCTTCCTTCCTTGTCGGTACAATATATTGACACTCACATGCCATTGCAGAATCTTTTGACTATCTTGAGAATACTTTTATAGAAATGTCAATTAGGGGAAACCCTGTTTATCCCAGGTGAGGTAAATGATGATCTTAATAAATCAAATGCAATGTTAACTGGGAT
>NW_020872024.1:70195-71508 GCF_003789085.1 Penaeus vannamei
GAAATATATAACTATGAAATATAAGTGGAGACAAAATAACATAAATGGAACAAAATAACATAAATGGAACAAAATAACAAAATAAACACGGAACAAAATAACATACACAATACAGATATGGGTAAACGAACCAAAGTGTGTGTTGGTTGAGAGAGAAGGCCTATTGGCTGAACAAGGTAGTTACGGTGGTTGAGTTGTTTAGTTCTGTGTTCATCTTGTGTATAAGCAGAGATTCTGAGATAAGGAAGTCAAGGCGGGAAGAGTGTGAGGATAGAATACTGAAATCTATATTACGGAAAAGATGTGAGTGAAAATGAGAATGTTCTCTTATTGCTGAGAAAGATGCATTTCTCAGAAGGGAAATACCTTTTCCTACCCAATAAATGCTTGTAGAATATCTGTAACAGGTAACTTAATCAGGGGTTATCGCCTTTCTCTAAAGTGGATTAAATTCCCCTTAATGAAAAAACATCTTTTCGATCGAACAAATCTTTCAAAATGTCCTGGAAGACAATCGTGACAGATTTGTCTTTGGGTTCTAAGAATTGGTGTCTTAGCCATCGTGAGGTAGATCCCACGTACCAAATTTGGCAGCAAGGACAGGTAAGTAGATATACAACGTTATGACACATATTTGAGTTACATCTCATTGGTTGTTTTAGATATTTGGCAATATTGTTGCATTCAATAAGATTGTGTTACGTACTTGGTTGCTTAGTGTGTTGTATACGTGTCATTTTAAGGTTTAGTAAGTGTTTGCTTTTCATTAAAATATTGATGATAATGATGATTATAATAGGAGTAATAACAATGATAATGATAATAATATAATGATGGTGATGAATGATGATGAGGGATAACAAATGATAATGATCACAAATGATGATAATATAAGAGTAATAATAATGTAGTAATAATGATAATAAAAATAATGATAATTATAAAGTAATAATGGTTAATGATAATAATTAACAAACTATAAACAAATAGAAACAATTATAATGATGATATTAATCAAACATGATAATAATAATAATGATAATGATAATGATATATATAATGACAATAGTAATAGAGAACAATAATGAAAATAATAATGATAATGATAATAATAATAATAAGGATAATGAATAATACTAGTAATATTCAAAATAAAAAAAATAACAATGATGATGCAACAATGGCAATGTTCAGAGCAAAACGTATGTGTTTTTGCTGCTGTTGATACGGCAACCCAGAAGCAAAAAAAAAAAAGAAAAAAAAAAAAGAAAAAAATATTGCACTCGTCGCCATACATCATAAAGGAGAAGAAA
>NW_020872024.1:88022-90522 GCF_003789085.1 Penaeus vannamei
GAGGAGGGAGGAGGTGATCGAAGAGAGTGCGAGCGCGATGAGGGGATGGACGAGAGAGAGAGAGAGAGAGAGAGAGTGAGTGATAGAGGAGAGAGAGAGACAGAGAGAGAGACGAGAGAGTAAAGAAAGAGAAGAATGCAACATACACACACACACACACAAACCTGACCACACCTCCAGAAACATCACCACACACACACACACACACACACACACACAACACTAACACATATATATTATATATTATATATAATATATATATATATATATATATATTGGTGCACGTGTTGTATGTGTTCTGTGTGTGTTGTGTATGTGTGTGTGTGTGTGTGTTGCATGTGTGTGTGTCGTCTGTGCATATGTCCAGTAAAATCTGTTCTTCACATTGCTTCTTCTCAGTGTCATCACTGATCGCAAAAAGACATTTATGACAGGGTTGGCATGCAAGGAGAGAGAAAAAAATATAACCTCTTGATGGCAACATGATAGACGTATCCTGTTCACGGCCATAAAGTGAATAAATAGGAATGAGCAAAGTTGATTGATACCATAGATTAACGCGAAATATTAAAATCGTCCGAAATAGAACGAGAATAACCGAATCATGACTCAAAATAAGAGACGGCGTGACTTTAGTCTCGAATGGTAATTATCGTACATCATGTGCAACCGATAATGTTTCCGAAATCAAAAAAACATTCACGTTTTTCCCCTCGACAGATCTCTCTATTCGTCCTGTAAATGGAGGATATCAAAGAATAAACGATTATCTCTTATTCTAATTAACATTGATCATAAAATCCGCACATAACGAGGATAAAAAGAAGAAGAGAAGATAATTATCGTTTATCAGTTGCCGTCACCATTCAAGATGTCGGCCAATCCTTGCACCTGACTCTGTTTTGAGAAAGGAAACATTAATCAAGATAGCAATCGCCTCGTCCTCATTTGCATAATCATCCCGAGAGACTTGAGGTGCAATAAGGAATTTAAACCGGAAATTCCCATTCCCTGTGTGTCACTTAACGACCATTTTTTTTTTTTGGCGGGGGGGGCTACGTTCTCTCTCTCTCTTCTCTCTCTCTCTCTCTCTCTCTCTCTCTTTCTCTCTTCTTCTCTCTCTTTCTCTCCTCTCTCTCTCTCTCTCTCTCTCTCTCTCTCTCCTCTCTCTCTCTCTCTCTCTCTCTCTCTCTCTCTCTCTCTCTCTCTCTCTCTCTCTCTCTCTCTCTCTCTCTCTCTCTCTCTCTCTCTCTCTCTCTCTCCTCTCTCTCTCCCCCCCCCCCCCCCCTCTCTCTCTCTCTCCTCTCTCTCTCTCTCTTTTTTTTTTCTTTTTTCATTTTTTTTTTGTTCCGTGGTGTCGAAATGAAATACAAGAAGGTGAGTTTCGGAACTGTGGATATTTTTTTTTCAACAGATTTTATATCTTAATCAGTTGAAGCTTGATGTGAATTAGATAATAAATGTTTTAAATATGACCTGAAAATATGATACAGAATATAAAAGGGAGGATAGTCCTAAAAATGTAAATCCACATATAATAATATTAGTGTGTGTGTGTGTGTGGTGTTTGTTTTGTGGGGTTTGGTGTGTGTGGAGTGTGGGTCTGGATTGGTTGTTTGTGTGTGTGTATGTGTGGATGTTTTGTGTGTGTGTGTGTGGTGTGTGTGTGTGTGTGTGTTGTGTGTGTGTGTGCTATATCTACCAATCTATCTATCTGCAGATATAATGTGTGTGTGTGTATGTAATGTGAAACCGAATTGCCTATAATATCTAATTTCCAATGTATCTGTATCAAACACCACAGCATACAGCACACACACACACACCACACACAACAACACACACACACACACGCACACACACACACACACGCACACACAACACACACACACACCTGAATGATAAGACAGTTGCACATGCGCATCAAACCGACAGAGAACAAAAAAAAAAAAAAACACGAAAAAAAATAATACAAAAAAAAAAAAAAAAAAAAAAAATCCGAACCAACTCACAAAGCGGGAATGAAAGCATGTGAAGGAAACTTGGAAAGAAAAAAGAAGATAAAGAAGAAAGGAAGAAGGCAAGAAGAAAACGAAGAAGTCGAAGACGAAGAAGAGGATAAGAAGACGAAGAAGCGAAGAAGAAAACGGAAGAAGTCGAACGAAGAAGAAGAAAGAAAGAAGGCGAAGAAGAGGATGAAGAAAGGAGAACGAAAAAAGGCGAAGGAGAAGACGAGAAGCAAGAAGACGAAAAAGAGGTAGAAGAAAAATGGAAATAAGAAGGGGAAGAAGAAGAAAAAGAAGAAGAATATGAAATATTTATAACAAGAAGACGATGAAAAAAAATATCCCTATTTTTCCTTCTTCCAATATCTCCCTACGGACGGCAGCGAGAAAGATGATAGACGGTGATAAAGGAGATTTAAAAAAGCAAAATGAAGAAACACGACCTTGTAAGTGGCCTTCGACGAGGAGAGGGGGGAGGGGGGGAAGGGGAGAGG
>NW_020872024.1:95522-111026 GCF_003789085.1 Penaeus vannamei
AAATAATATAACTATTAATATATTATTATTATATATATGCATATCATTAAATTACCTAATAAAAGTTGAGCCTCCTAATTCACTACCCAATATAATAACTAATGTAATATATAAATATTAATAATACTAAATATATATATTATAATAACTACAGACTACAAACAACTATATCTAACTAACATTAGTATTGATGTGTGTATGTGTGTTCGCTGTGTCTATATAGAGTATATCCCTTATCTAAATCAGTAGATCCAGTAATGATCCCAATATCTAACGTCTCCACCCTGTTATATGCTAAGCTAAATAAGTGAGATATAGAATATGTATCTCCTAACCATGAGAGATGAATCATAAAATTTTACTACATCTACTAATGTGCACATAATCAATAACACTCGCGTGAGGTAGCACGATGTTGCACTCTCGACACCTATTCGTAATGAACCGTAATGCTTAGACTCGTTAATATATTATAACTGAGAGTGCTACTATAGAATAAATAATAATCCTATAATAGGTGATTCAGTGGATAATGGATAAAAGTAGAGATTGTGAAGAGCCGTGTGTGTATATAGGTATATAAATACTAGGTATATACGAGGTAGTATGTACTATTAACATACAATCGATACAATATATAGTATCTATATACTTATATATATATATTTGGTGTGATATTTTTTATTTATTATTATATATGTGTGTGTGTGTGTGTGTGTGTGTGTGCATAGCATACCATTTATTTGTTTTTGTACATATATACATATATGCACCACACACACACACACCAAATATATATGTAATATATATATAATAGTTGTGCATGATTGTTATATAATAATGTTTGTGTTGATACCTATTGAGTGTGGTGAGTTTGGAGGCTATTGGTTGATATCATAACATATATACTATATATATTGTAATATAAAGTATATATGCGCTATCTATATATACTGTATATGTACTGGGAGGCTAGTATATGTTGCTGTGTAAATATAATAACTATATAATATATTATATAACATCCTTATATACGTTCATATTAGTGCATGCTGTACTCAGTAGCTAGTGCCTGGTTAATACATATGATAAATGTAAAGCTATCTAATCATGTATATGCATATAATAGTGCCTGTACTGTTAGCTATAATGCATTGTGTGCTATAAATATTAGTGGAAGAGCTGATCGTGTGTATGTGTGTATGCTGTGTGCTGGTGTGTCGTGTATATACATACGTATAACCGAGCATACACACTTAAATATATAAACACCATAAAACCCGTAATCATATATATAACATATAAACTAAAACGAGCGACAAATATTGCCAATACGTAATCAGGATAACAACGAGAGTAAGCTACTAATAAATATGCTAGAATACCCAGGCATAAAAACATATAAAAAAATAACTATAAATCATGATTAACTATACAATAACGATATTACAACCATAATATCTCACTAATATACTGTACAGTACGTCACACACCACACAGCGAAGAAGGAAAAAAAAAGACAAAGCGACAAAAGAAAAAAAGAAAACATGCCATACGTTATACAAAATATGACAGATAAGTATACACAGTTAGATGCAAATGCCACGGAAGCTATTGCATGCCGTGGAATGGCGTGGATGGGTCGTGATGGGCGGTTCGATGCGTGCTTTCTCTCTCATTTGTTAACTTCTCTTCTTTTCTTCTTCTCCTTTGCTTCTTTCTTTCTGCTTGTATGGGTCTCTTTGCTGAAGTCTGTTCTTCTTTTTTTTGCTCATGTGAGCTCTCTTTCTATATATTTGGCTCAATAATGCACAAAATATACATATAATAATTACTAACATGCGTGCATATTCATAATAAAATCGCATACAGTGAAAGACATGAGAGGTATCACATACGAATATATCTGACGATATCTCCGTTATTTTGCAATCTGATAGACGCTTTCATATTTCTGCGTAATCTTTTGCTTCTTCGTATAGCCCCTCTCACATATTCTCTACTCTCTCGTCTCAGCACGTACTCTCTAGCTCGTATCCACTCTCTCTGCCAGTACTCCTGCTACCGACTCTCTCTCTCGCTCTCACTCTGCGAGCTGCTCACTACTGTATCACTCTACTCTCTCTTGCACTCTCTTGCGATCGAATCTGCGTACATACTCGCTACATATGCTCTCTCTAACTCTCTCTTCTCTCTTCTCTCTCTCTCTATCATACATGCGCTTCGTCATCTCATCATCTCTTTCTCTTCTCAATCACACCATGATCTGGCCTATCACTCATCTCTCATCCCCTTCTCACTCAGCTATATAACTGGCTCTCTCTCCATCCTCTCATTACTATCTCTCTACATCTCATCCTCACATAAATATATAATGAACAACCCATGAACTATATAAATCAGTATATAACTGTATAACAACACCACACGCCACGGCATACTATATATATATTATTAATATTATATATATTATACATATATATATATATACTATATATATATACACTACCATACCTCTATATATATATATATATATATATATATATATATTTATATATATTTATATATATATTCCCTATATCTTTTAACCCCTCTGAGGAAGTGGTAAGGGCGAGAGGAAGAGGAAGAGGAAAACGGGAGGTTACTATGCAACACGCTTGCTTGGATTGCGTGAAACCGTAGTTGGTGCAGAGAGAGAGAGAGAGAGAGTGGGAGAGAGAGAGAGAGAAAGAGGAGGGAGGGAGGGAGGGAGGGAGAAGAAGAGAGGATGGAGAGAGAGAGGGAGGAGGGAGGGAAGGAAAGGAGGGAGGGAGGAGGAAGGGAGGAGGGAGGGAGGGAGGAGGAGGGAGGGATGGAGGGAGGGAGGAGGGATGGGAAGGGAGCGGGAGGGAGGGAGGGAGGAGGGAGGGAGAGGAGAGGGAGAGGAGAGGAAGAGGGAGAGGGATGAGGGAGAGAGAGAGAGAGAGCAGAAGAGAGATGACGAGAGAAGAGCAGAGAGAAGAGAGAAGATGAAAGAGAGAGAGGAGAGGAGAGAGGAGAGGAGAGATGAGAGGGAGGAGGAGGGAGAGAGAGAGAGAGAGAGAAAGACGAAGGAGAGAGAGAGATGAGAGATGATGAGAGAGAGGAGAGAGAGAGAGGAGATGAGAGAGAAGAGAGAAAGACGAGAGCAGAGAGAGAGAAGAGAAGAGAAGAGAGATAAGAAGAGAAGATGAAAGAGAAGGAGATGAGAGAGTAGAAGAGAAGAGAAGAACAACGAGAAGAGAGGAGAGAGAGAATGAGAGAAATGAGAGAGAGAGAGAGAGAGAGAGAGAGAGACGGAGAGAGAGACGGGTGATGAGAGAAGAGATGAGATGAGGAGGAGAGAGAGAGGAAAAAAAGGTGTCCGCTGGGGAGGTAAAAGCTATCAATAACCTATTACAGTCAATTCGATTTTCATGTTCCACTGATTACCCATTATTGATCGAAGGACGACACTATACTCACGCACACGCACGCAAACACATACACACATACACACACGCACACATAACATACACACACGCAATCACATATACACACAGACAAACACATACACTCACAGACACATATAAATAAGGACACACCACACACGCACACAACACACACACACACACACCACACCACAACATCATCACACACACACACACACACACACACACAACACACACACCACACACAACACACACCCACACACACCACACACCACACACACACACACACCACACAACACACACACACGCACACACGCACACACACACACACACACACACACACACACAGCACACACACACACACACACACACACACACACGCACACACACACACGCACACACACACACACAGCCAAAGGTGAGATTGACATTGATGTTAACGCGCTGATTGAGGGGGGGGGTGTGGAGGCGGTGAGGGGTCAGTTGCACAGTTTGCAGAGGGCAAGTGGGGTTGCAAGAACGGTGTGTCACTTAATTCCGAGGGGAAAAGGGGAAGGGAGGGAGGGGGGGGAGGGGAGGGCAGGGAGGGAGGGATTAGGGGCGTGGTCAGGGGGGGGATTAGCTAGAGGCTTAGAGGTTCGCGTTTGGATTTGCGGGAGGGAAGGGGAGGAGGGGGGAGGGTTGAGCGGAGGGAGAGGGCGAGAGGAGGGGGAGAGAGGAGGGAGAGAGAGGAGGTGGGCAATGGAGGGAAGGAAGGAGGCGAGAGAGAGGGGGTGGGGGAAGGAGGGAGAGAGAGGTGGTGCGGGAAGAGAGGGAAGGAAGGAAGGAAGGAGAGAGAGGGGCGTGACAGTAAGAAGAGGGGATGAGAGGAGGAGAGGGGCGGGAGAGATGAGGATAAGCGGGAAATGCAGAGAGGAGACTGTAAGGCTTGGGAAGAGGAGCAGGAGAGGCCAAAGGGAATGAGAAAGGGTTGGGGTGAGGAGCAAGGAAGGTTGGGCGAGGGGGGGGGAGAGTAGAGAGAGCAGGAGGGAAGTTAAACGAAGAAGGATCCAGGAAAATGTAAATAATATCAAGAGTTAGGACATGAATCACGAACGGAATATTAAAGGACAGTGAAAATAAAAGGAAAAGAAATAAGAAAACAAAAAAGAAGAAAGAAAAAAATCACATCTTTTTCTCACTTCCCTTTTTTAATCCTACAATCAACCACACAATCAAAACGCATAAAAAACAAAAATGAAAATTAATAACAGGAATACATCTCCTTTACGGAAATGTAAAAAATTGTACGAATCAAGTAATTTTGATCATAAATCGCCTTTTTTTCTCTGCTTTCAATCATTTCCTGATATATCGCCTTTTCTTTCTCTTTTTAAAAATCAAATTGTCGGTCGCATTTGATTATTTGGGCTGGCATTCAATTCAATCCACTCAATCACCACCATCTATTTGGTTCTGTCAAAAAGTGTACTGTCGGTTGGAAAAAAGTGGTTTGGGCCGTCGGGGGAGTTTGCCTTCTTCCCGAANTGTTCCGCTTTTACCCTCTATTTCTTCCCCTTTCCCCTCTTCTCCTCCCCCCTCCCTTTCCATCTCCCTTTCCCCTCTTTTCTTCCCCTCTTCCTCTCCTATAATTCCTCTCTTTCTCTCTCCGTATTCCTTTTCTTCTCTCTCTCTCATGCCTCCCATTTTGGCCTCCTCTCATTCTCTCCTCTCCAGTCCCCTTATCCTTCTTCTCCCCATCCTATAGTGTATGTATGTATGTATATATATATGTATATACACACACACACACACACACACACACACACCACACAACACACACACACACACACACACACACACACACACACACACACACACACACACACACAACACACACACATACACACACAACATACAACACACATATATATATAATATGTGTGATGTGTGTGTGTGTGTCTTTGTGTGTGTATGTGATATTATTATTTTGTATTATATGTATAGCCCCCCCCCTTATCTCTTATCATTATCTCTCTTATTCTTCTCTTTATTTATTTTTCTCTCTATCTTATCTTTCTCTTATTCTTATTTCTCTTTTTATCTCTCATATCTTATTCTCTTATCTTATGTCTCTTATCTTATCTCCTCTTATTCTTATCTCCTCTCGCAAGGACGCGGTCTTAAGGAGGTGAAGAATCTTTTATCTCCCGCTGGCGTCGGATGACAGGGCGATCGGCGAGGAATGCGCGTGCTGTCATATGTCATATGTCATCCTGCAGGACAGCTGACAGGAGTGAAAGTCAGCTGAGATAGTCATATGCAAGGTCGAGTTTGTTTTTAATATTGATTGATCTTATGGATGGATGGATAGATCGGTAGGTAGATAGAGAAAGAAGGAAGAGGGTGATAATGAGAGAGGTAAGGAGGGGGAGGGGGAGAATAGATAAAAAGACGAAAAAATGGATAAGTGGATAGATCGGTAGGTAGATAGAGAAAGAGGGAAGAGGGTGATAATGAGAGAGGTAAGGAGGGGAATAGATAAAAAAAGGAATTAATAGACGAAAAAGATGGATAAGTGGATAAGATCGGTAGGTAGATAGAGAATTAGAGGAAGAGGGTTATACATTGAAAAGGTAAGGGGAGGAGAGCTGAGCGCGGGAATGATAGAGTAGAAAAAAGACATAGACCCGGCAGGCCTAAAGGAACGGAAAATTATATAGACGAAAGATTGGATAAGTGCAAGATCGGTAAGTAATGAGAAAGTGGAAGAGTGGTGATGAATGAGAGATAAGAGGGAGGGCGGGAGAGGCAGATAGATAAGAACAGAAAGGACAAGGATTAATAGACGCAGAAAGATGGAAGGATAGAAAGTGGATAGATCGTAGGTAGATAGAGAAAGAGAAGAGGGTGATAAAAAGAGATAGAGTATTGGAGGAGGGAGGGTGAGATAGATTAAAAGACAGGAATTAAATATGACGAAAAATAGGATTAAAGTGAAGATCGGTAGGTAGATAGAAAAAGATGGAAAGAGGTTATAAGAGAGAGTAAGGGAGGGGGGGTCAGATTAAAGATAGATGAAATGAATAGACAAAGAGATGATAAGGTATAGGACAAGACAAAAAATATATGTGGATAATTGACAGAAGAGATGTATCTAGATTAAGATTACATTTTAGAATAGATATCTTGTGTGTGTTGTGTGTGTATGTGTGTGTGTGTTGTGTTTGTGTGTCTGTTGTATGGTGTGTGTGTTGTGGAGTATATACTGTGCGTATACGAATAATTCTCTGTTTCTGTGCTGTTTCATCTGACTTACTTTTCAATCTTTTCCCAATACTCCATACCGGTTGATTTTACTGCAAAAACATTTCTCATTTCTTTCTTCATTAATTTATTCAAAGAAAAAATTATCTCGGCTGTTTAATTGAACCTGAATCGGCCACACACCGCTGGAACGATATTTCGGCATTTTATCCCCAAACCTTCAAATAAGTTACTTTTTTACCCAGGGAGGATTGCTGCATAAACACTGCCCCGCACCGTTTCCGAGTTTTTCACTGTGTGTATCGTATGCTAGTATCTATCCCACCATTAATCCCTGCCCGATCTCTTATGCACTTGTTTTTAAGATATATCCAGTGTCACAGCTATAGGTGTTGATGGAGCTTGACGATTGTGTTGTGTTGTTGTTGTTGATGTTGTTGTTGTTTGATTTGTGTTGTTGTGTGTTGGTTGTTGTGTTGTTGTTTGTTGCTGTTTGTTGTTGTTATTGTTGATGCTTTGTTTGCTGTTGTTGTTGTTGCTGTTTTTGTTTGTTGTTGCTGTTGTTGCTGTTTGTGGCTGTTTTTTATACATTACCTGATCACACTTAACCATAGAACCCTTCCAACATACAACAATCATTCCTTTAATTTCCACACACTCTACAAACCTTACAGAGTAGATAATTATACCGGATAATTAGCCCTTTCAAATCAACACTATACAAACAATAAACAGCGCTCTTCGTAGCACAAAGACCGCATTTGCATATGAAAAACCGCCCATTTAAGGTGTCCAAATCACCCACACTGAGTCTCAGCCTCCTCGTCTCTGCTCCGTCCCAGCATCCTTTGTCTCGTCAGCCTCTTCTCATCTCCCCTCGAGCGCCCTTATTTCCTCCTAAATTAAGGGTCCATTTAGAACATCGTTCGAGACCGTAATCTCTCTCCTCCAGCTGTGTTCCAGCATCCTATTTTAAAAAAAAGATTCGAGGCTGTTAAATTAGATAATTTATGATTGTTAATTGTGTGGGTTGTTTGGGTTCTAGTATCCATTTTTTTTTCTAATTCGAACTGTTAAAATTAATAATTGTCAATTGTGATGATATTTGTTCTTGGTCCCAGATTCATTTGTTTTTTTTTTTTTAATACGGAAACTTTAAATTAAAGATAATTATCAACTGTAATTGTAAGTGCGTATTGTTTTGGCTTTCCATGATTCAAAATTTTCTTTTTTCTGTTGTAATACGAAAACTATTAAATTAGATAATTTTAAACATTAATTTGTGGTGCGTTTTTTGGACTCCAGCATCATGAATTTTTCATCTTTTTTGTTTTAATACGAAACTGGTTAAACTGAAATGAATTACGTTGTTTTGGCTCCCAGCATCTGATATCTTTATCGTATAAATTCGAACTTTAGATTAATTAAAACGTGTCGACCTGAGACAAACACACAACGGAATCTTATATTCGTTATTTAACTGTTCGTGATTAAAACAAAAACAAAAAGATTGAAAAAAATTCTGATGCTGGACGCCAAAACCAAACGCACCCACAATTAAATCTGTTATAATTATCTAATTTAATAGTTGCGTATAAACAAAGAAAAAGAAAATTATTGAAAATTCTGGAGCCAAAAACAACAGCACTCAAATTAAACAGTATATAATATCTAATTTAACATTCGTATTTAAAAAAAAAAAAAAAAATCGAATGCTGGGACCAGAACAATCTATCACAATTGACAATTATAACCATTTAACAGCTCGAATTAGAAAAAAAAATTGATACTGGACCCCAAACAACCCACCACAATTAACAATCATAATTATCTAATTTAACAGCTCGAATCTTTTTTTTTTAAAAAAACGATGCTGGAACACAGCTGGAGGAGAGAGATACGGTCTCGAACGATGTCTAAATGGACCCTTAATTTAGGAGGAAATAAGGGCGCTCGAGGGAGATGAGAAGAGGCTGATGAGACAAAGGATGCTGGGACGGAGGCAGAGCGAGAGGCTGAGACTCAGTGTGGGTGATTTGGACACCTTAAATGGGCGTTTTTTTATATGCAAATGCGGTCTTTGTTGCTACGGAGAGCGCTGTTTATTGTTTGTATAGTGTGTGATGTTGAAAGGACTAATTATCTGGTATAATTATCTCTCTGTAAGGTTGTAGAGTTTGTGGAAATTAAAGGAATGATTGTTGTATGTTGGAAGGGTTCTATGGTTAAGTGTGATCAGGTAATGTATAAACAACAACAGCAACAACAACAAATAACAACAGCAAAAAACAAGCAACAACAGCAACACAAACAAACAGCAACAACATCAATAACAACAACAACAAAAGCAACAACAACAAACCAAACACACCCAACAGCAACAACAACAACAACAAAACAACAAAACACAACAACAACACAACCAAACAACCAACAACCAATCACAACAACATCAACAACAACAACAACAACAACAACAACATTCAACATAACAACAATTAGGCAAGAGTTAACTGAAACTGAAATTATGAATGAAAACTACGAAACGTGCGGGCCAATGTTTATGCAGATCCTCCCTGGCGTAAAATGTAACTTATTGAAGGTTTGGGATCAAATGCGAATATATTACAGCGTTTGGCGATTCAGTTCATTACAGCCGAGGATTTTTTTCTTGAATAATTAATGAGAAAGAATGAGGAGATGTTTTCTGCAGTCACAATCACCGGATGGAGTATTGGGAAAGATTGATAAAGCAGATGGAATCAGCACAAAACAGAGAATTATTCGTATTACGCACAGCTATAATACATCACACACACACACACACACATACCACACACACACACACACACACAACACACACACACACACACACACCACACAGATTATTCTATGACTAAATGATCCTTATCTATACATCTCTCTGTCTATCTATACACATATATCTTTTGTCTGTCTATACCCTGTATCCATTCTTTCGTCTATTCATTTCTCTCTTTCTATCTATCTTTGCCACCCCCCCCTCTTACCTCTCTCATTATCACCTCTTCCCTCTTTCTCTATCTGAGCCTACCGATCTATCCACTTATCCATCTTTTTCGTCTTTAATTCCTTCTTTTTATCTATCGTCCCCTCCCCTCTTCCTATTATGTACCTTTCCTATAGTCCCTCTTCTCTTTCTCTATTACCTCAACGATTTATTCCACTTATCCATCTTTTCGTTATTAATCCCTTCTTTCTGTTATCTTTATCTGCCATCTCCCCCCCTCCTCCTTACCTCTGGTCATTATCACCTCTTCGCATCCTGTTCTCTAGTAACTAGACCGTCATGCACTTATTCCATCTGTTTCATCTGATTAATGTCAGTCTATTTATCTAATCCCCCCTCCCCTTACCTCCTCTTCATTATCAACCCTCTTTCCTCTATTCTTCTATCTACCTGAGCCTGAAATCTATCCAACTTAATTCATCTTTTTTCGCTACTTAATTCCTTTTTATGCTATAATCTCCGCCCCCTCCTTACCTCTCGCATTAACACCCTCTTCCATCTGTCTCATGTCTACCTTACCGAATCTATCCAAAAATTATCCATCTTTTTCGTCTTTTTATCTACTCCCGCTGCCCCTCCTTACCTTCTCTTCATTATCACCGCTCTCCCTCTTTCTCTATCTCTACCCTACCGATCTAATCCATCTCCATAAGATCAATCAATATTAAAAACAAACTCGACCTTGCATAATGACTATCTCAGCTGACTTTCACTCCTGTCAGCTTATCCTGCAGGATGACATATGACATATGACAGCAGCGCATTCCTCGCCGATCGCCCTGTCATCCGACGCCAGCGGGAGATAAAAGATTCTTCACCTCCTTAAGACCGCGTCTTGGCAGAGAGATAAAGAGAGATAAGATAAGAGATAATAAGAGAGATAAGATAAGAAGATAAGATAAGAGAGATAAGATAAGAGAAATAAGATCAAGAGAAAAAATAAGAGAGATAAGATAAAGAAATTAAGATTAAGAGAAATAAGAGAGATAATAAAGATAATGGGGGAAGGGCTTTCATAACATATATAACACAACATAAATCAACATACCCACACACACACACCACACACAACACAGCACACACATATATACTATATGTGTGTGTATGGTGTCGGTATGTGTGTGTGTGGTGTGTGGTGTGTACTGGTGTTGGGTAGGTGGGTTGTGTGTGTGTTGTGTGGTTGGTTGTGTGTGTTACATATAATATACATAACATACAATTACACTATAGGGATGGGAGAAGAGGAATAAGTACTGGAAGAAGGAATGAAGAGGCAAAATGAGCAAGAGAGAAGAAGAAAGGAGATACGGAGAGAAAAGAGTAGAAATGAGAGGAATGAGGGAAGAAAAGAGGAAAAAGAGATGGAAAAATGAGGGGGAGGAAGAGGGAAAAGGGAAGAAATAGAGTAAAACGACAGGAAAAAAACGAAAAAGAAAAGAAAACAAAAGAAAAAAGAAAAATCAAAAACAGAAAACAAAAAGAAAAAGCATAAAGAAAAAGAAAAAAGAAAAAGAAACTCAGGAAAGACTACAAAGACGACTAAGAAGAGAGAGAGATATAAATAAATAAAGAAATACGACCAACTGATTAACAAACATCTAATGGACCCTTCAACCATCGCAATTAATATCTCTAATGTTTATCGTAACTATTTAGGCCTATGTACACAGGACGACGCGACAGACAGATCCAATTTTAGTGTCTGAGTTCAGTTTATTACTAATTAGCATATTAGTGAACGTATACGATAGAGGGATCACGTGTGTAAACCTTTTTTTTATGAATACATGTTGTGAAAAATGTATTTATGGATACGTATATAAAGACAAGCGATAGAATTTATGAAAAGGAAAAGTTTAAAATTAGCATAGAGTGATCAATTAATAGAAAATATATTTGAGAAAGAGAATAATTAAAAAGAATTAGTCCCGCAACGAAATTTATGATAACGAACCCTATATATAATTCCCGTTTTATAATTTTTTCCCCATCTCGTGAAATTAATAATCCTTAATCCATCGGTAATTTATCCAAATATATTCAACTTAGGCTAAGTCTTTTATAAAAGAGAGAATGAGAAGGAACGAGAGAGGAGAGAGAAAGAGAAGAAGAAGAGAGGAGAAGAGAAGAGAAAGAGAAGAGAAGAGAAGAGAAAAGAAGAGAAGAGAAGAGAAGAGAGAGAGAGAGAAGAGAAGAAGAAAAGAGAAGAAGAGAAAGAGAAGAGAGAAGAAAAGGAAACAAGAAAAAAAAGAACAAAAAAGAGAGAGAGAGAGAGAGAAAGAGAAGGGAGAGAGAGGAGAGAAAGAAGAGAAGAGGAGAGAAGAAGGAGGAGGAAGAAGAGAAAGTGAGAGAGATGAGAAGGTCGAGGAAGACGGGAGAGAGAGAAGAGTAGAAGAGAGAGAAGGAGGGAGAGAGAGAGAAAGAGAAGAGAATGAGAGAGACGAAAGAGAGAAGAGAAGACAGAGAGGAGAAGAGAGAGAGTAGAGAGAGAGAGAGGAGAAGAAGAGAGATGAGAGAAGAAAGAGAGATGAGAAGAGAGAGAGAGAGAGAGGAGGGGGGGAGAGAGGAGAGGGGAGAGGGGAGCGAGAGGAGAGAGAGAGGAGAGAGAGAGAGAGAGAGAGAGAGAGAGAGAGAGAGAGAGAGAGAGAAGAGAGAGAGAGAGAGAAGAGAGAGAGAGAGAGAGAGAGAGAGAGAGAGAGAGAGAGAGAGAGAGAGAGAGAGAGAGAGAAGAGAGAGAGAGAGAGAAAGAGAGAGAGAGAGAGAGAGAGAGAGAGAGAGAGAGAGAGAGAGATGAAGAGATGCAGGAGAGGACGTGATGCTGTATAGCGTGCGTGACTCAGCTTCTCTCCCTCTGATCGTAACTTTGCGAATGAGGGAATTAGAGATAGATGATAATGAATAAAGAGATAGATAAATAATGAGGTAAATGAAAAATGTATAGGATAAATCGATGAATAGTGAATACAGTAAATAAAAAAATAGATAAAGATTGATAATGAAAGAATCAATACGTAATGATAAATGGAGTAAATTAATATAACAAATAAGAGAAATAAATAGATAAATGTAAAAAAAACATTATAGCAACAAAAAAAAAACAACACTGATATTTTTTTTTACCATATACGACGATTCGAAAAGATAATTTCTACAAAATATCGTAATTTTAAATATCGTAATTAAAATATATATTTTTGTACTAATTAACCCTTTATCGCGGGAACATTAAAACGAAAATTACCGCACGCAAAGACAAAACAAACACACAATCAAGACAAGTTCACTCACCTGAACACTGTAGAGAGGGATATTGGAGGGAGAATTTTTACTCTCTTAAATAAATGAAGCGACGAAACGGCGCAAAAAGACACACGTACTTATAAAAAAAAAATCCTGTGTGTAAGTATGTGTACGTAAGTAAGTGTCGTGCTTACACTTACGGAGCTCGGGGGCGTGTATCTTGCCCCAACACTAAGGGGAGGGACACTACGCTCGGGGCACTGGGTAGCGTGTGACTACGAGTGCCAAGGGGGGGGGAGGGAGAAGGGAGGAAAGGGGAAGGAAGGAGGTGAGGGAAGGAGGGGGGAGAGGAGGGAGAGAGAGGGGGGAGGATGGGGAGGAGGGAGGGAGGAAGGTGAGGGAGGAGAGGATGGGGGAATTAAGGGAGGAGAGGTGGAGGAGAAATGAAAAGGAAAAAATGGGAGTAAAGATGGGAAAGGGAAAAGGAGAAATAGAGCAAGGGAAGAAAACATATAAAGAAGAAGGGGACATAGAGTGAGGGGAAAATCGAGAGGAAGAGGGAATGGGAAGGAAGAGGAAGGAAGAGAGAAGTTGAAGAGACTAAGGGAGGTAGGAGAGAGAGAGGAGAAGAGGAGAGAGAGGAGAGAGAGAGGAGAGGAGAGGAAGAGAGAGAGAGGAAGAGGAGAGAGGGAGAGAAGAGAGAGAGAGAGGAGAGAGAGAGAGAGAGAGAGAGAGAGAGAGAGAGAGAGAGAGAGAGAGAGAGAGAGAAGAGAGAACAGATAGATAGATGAGATAGAGAGAGAGAGTGGAGAGAGAGAAGAGAGAGTAGAGAGAGAGTGAGGGAGGAGGGGGAGGGCCATAACTGGTGCCAACGTGCTCACAACGCCGCCACGAAGCTTCGACGGTGACAGAGTGCCAGGTGCCACGGCACTGGGGGAACGCGCCGGGGAGATGCGCTGATCAGGGGGATTTTCTCATTAGGGAGACAATAATAATTCGACGCAAAATGATGATTTAGTTGATATTATTATTATTATTCGTTATTATCCTTGTTACCTTGTTAGTTATTATTATTATTCGTTATTATCCTTGTTACCATTACCATCATTACTGTCATTCTCGTTCTTATAATCATTATTATCATTATGATAAACATCTTAATCAGTGTTTCATTATTATCATCATTGCCATCATCTTCAACACCATCATCCACCCTCACCACCATCATCATCATTCATCATCATCACCATCATTATAATCACTATTACTATCATCATTATCCTGATCGTGAACGCTGCCGTAAATATCATAATCTATTAAATATATTATTGCACTTCCTACACTACTACTGTTATCATTAACAGTACAATTAATATTAGGATCAATATTAATATCCCTATCATTATCTATTTATCTATGTCATATATCTCTATCATTCTAATTCTAAATATTCTCGAAAGAAGACGCCCTTTGAATACTAGAGAAATAAAAGTACAAATAAGATAAAAAAACAAAAACAAAAACAAAAAACTTTACAGGTATTTCCTTCCATACAAAAAAAGGCCGATTTAGCAGTTTATTAAAAGCTACCTGACGTAACTATATATTCTCAAATAATCTTTAATGAAATTTACCCGAAACTTCCCTCTCTATTTATATTTCTACAACACCAAATCTAAAAGGAGAAAATGAGTAAGACTTTATTGCTTGCCAGAAATTTGAAAAAGAAAGAAGAGAGAGAGAGAGAGATAAAATAAAAATGATAAGGATAATAAGATTGATTCCATGGATTAGCCTTTTAAAAGGGGGAAGTGTGACTCAACATATATAGAGAGAGAGTATATACCGTGTATATATATATGTATATATATATATATATATATATATATATATATATATATATATATATATATTATATATATATATATATATATATATATAATATAATTATATTGTTATATATATATATATATTATATTTATATATATATATATATATATATATATATATATATATATATATATATATATATATTATATATATACACACATATAGACAGATAGATAGATATAGATATATAATATTATATATATATACATATATATATACATATATATTATATTATATATATATTATATATATATATATATATATATATATATATGTGGTGTTGTGGTGTGTGCTGTTGTGTGTTGTGTGTGTGTGTGTGTGTGTTGTGTGTGTGTGTGTGTGTGTGTGTGTGTGTGTGTGTGTGTGTGTGTGTGTGTGTTGTGTGTGTGTGTGTGTGTGTGTGTGTGTGTGGTGTGTGTGTGTGTGTTGTGTTGTTCGTGTGGATGGTGTGTATATCATATATATATAATATGTATATATAGGTATATATATAGTATATAATCTGTCTAATAGTATATATTATATTCTGCTGGTAGTGTCTCAAGAAAAATCTTAGATGAGAGAAAGAGAAGAGAGATTAGAGCAGAGATGTGAGTATGTAGAGTGGAGAGAAGCATAGGGAGAGAAATG
>NW_020872026.1:0-22117 GCF_003789085.1 Penaeus vannamei
ACTTAAAAATTGTCTTAATAGATTTTGTCGAAATATTGGCTTTAAACTTTTTTTTTGTAATGTAGACCTATAGCTTTTTTTTTTTTTTTTTTTTTTTAAGGGAGGAGGGGGGGGGAGGGAGGAGGAGGAAGGTGATGAGTTTTAAGAAAGTTGATTAAAGAAGTTAATTTCAAAATTTCATTCAATTTTCTAAAAAGTTAGTCTCTAGGTAAGAGCTCTTGTGAATTTCCCAAAAGAGCGTTTGATTTCCCGGCAATGTTGGAATGTTGGTGTGGGTTGGTTACGAACTGCCCTCAAACGACCCCAAGACTTAAACTCGTAAAACACTCTTTTTAGGTCTGGAGGGAGAGCTTTAGAGTAAAAAGTTTAAATGTACTTGGAAAAAAAAAAAAAAAAAGACGGCTTGCTTGGGGAAGTCGTTTTTCTGCGAAAACTGCTTTGGCGATTGGGCTTAGGGTTGGGATTTTCAATTCTTTTCTTTGTCTTGGATGTTCCTTCTTGCTCCCATTCTTATCGGGCATCTCCGTTTTGCTATGAGATTGTAGATTCTTTTCTTTTGTTCGTCTTCTTGTTGCTTCAGGATGTGTGGTCTGTTTGATAAGTTTACCAGTAATTTGATATTTTTCTCTTCCTGTTTGAGGAGAGGGTTAAAAGATTGGATATAGTTTAATTGATTTCATGAAGAATTATTGAAAATCTAGTGTTCTTTTGAGGAGATTGAAGGTTTGGTTTCAAGATTGATTTTTTGAGGAGGTCCATCTGAACAGCTGGTGCTCATGTGGTGAATAGGAAGTGGGCGGTTCATGGGAGCTTTGTAAGTGTTGCTATTGTGCAGAATGTATGTGATTAAGGAGTGTTTAGCCTTTGCTAAAACAGTTGGCTTGATTGTTTGGGTAGATTTTTTTTTTTTGTAGGATTTTGAACATCTTGGTAATTCTTTAGTGTGGATGCACTCGTCAGAGGCTAAGTCAACTCTGCATCAAAATATTCATTAGTCTTAAGCTACTGTGACTGGTGAGGGGTGATAGGGGGGCTCTGCCCCCCAACACTCACTGGAAAGTCTTCACCTCGGTATGCACGGCAAGATGGAACTGAAACTCAGGAGTGATCTTTGGCTAAGAGCGGCACTTTCCGTGATCTTTCCTGTATGTTTGGCATTACCAATTGTCTGCAGATTACATTATTTATCGACAACCAATTTTGTCCTACAAGAATTCTATTCAGTATGCTCCAACTTAGTGCATCCATACTGTAAAGGTTAACCAATATCTTCTATCAGACCTCGGCAAGTTTCAGATGGATTTGAAAAATGCTTGATTTTACTGAAAAGTGATGCACCCTCCAGATACTCCCAAAACCTAAGTCATGTGAACCCAAAAACCCAAACCAAAATTTTACCACCTATTTATTCCTTGAAAGGAGGGACAAGCTCCCTCCTGTACCCCCCATTTATTAGCACTTCATGCCAACTTGTAATAAAGTCATTTAGAACGATGTTTGAGGGTGTTGTGGACTTAGTCTGAGTGATAAGTAGAGGATATTTTCAGCATTTTGCTTTAAATAATGAGGCTACAGCAGTTGTGCCTGTGTTTGACTATTATCTTATGCTCAATAGGGTGGTGTGGTGTCCATTTCCCTTTGTCACTGTTGGTAAATTTAACCAAATGCTACACACAATTTGAAAAGTTAATCAAAAGCATCTGAGTTATGTTCATTAGTTTTTAAAACTTTTGAAAGTTTTAAGTTCGTGGTTAGCCAAATAAATTTACCCGAGTGGTATTTTCTTTCCAAATGAAGCTTAGAATATCTTATTTATTTCCTTGTACATTTGTCTCAAAACCAGTTTATCATGTGAACACAAAATTCTCAACCTAACATTTCCTACCTTTTATTTATTCCCTAAACTGGGGGGCAAGCCGCCACCCACCCTCCCCCTTTACACCTCTTTATTAGCACTTGGTTAACTTATAGAAAACATGACATTAAGAACTCTGGTTGTTATAAACGGAAATGGACACCACCATCTCGTAGAGCACAAGACATAGTAAATGAAAAAAAAAAAAAAAAGAAAAATACTGGTACAGATGCAGCCCCTCATATTTACTGTGAAATGATGAAAATATTAGCTGCATATCACCACTCCCAGAGTAAGTCCACAACACCACCACACAGCCAGAGTTCGTAATGACTGTTTTATATAAGTTGGCATAGTGCTAATAAATGGGATGGGGTACAAGGGAATTTGCCCCCTCTGTCTCGGGTTTAAATAGAAGGTGGAAAAAGGTAAGTTTAGGATTTTGGGTTTGCATATCTGGTTGCTCTCGCTCTTGGTAACAATTACCAGAATTGAGAAAAGAAATGTATAAGCAGCTCAAAAGAAAGAGGGAGAGAATAAGAAAAAAAAAGAAAAAAACTAAGGCGATGTGTGTGGCTATCTTTGAAACTCCACGAACTGATGGGCTTTAAAAATTTTTTAAAAACTATGGGAATTCACACCATCTGAACCCCCAGTGGTAATCGTATAATTTGTCCTGACCAGTACACTGATAAACTGACCAAGCTCCACATCACAAATATTTATTTAACAAGCTAAATTACTATCTAGGCGTGCCTTTTGGGCACTGCTTGAGGGGAGGGTTGATTGGGGGATCTGCCTCCCAACACCCACCTAGGGATATATTCTCTTCAACTCGGAAGGTATAGCCGAGTCCATGCCTTAAAGAATTGACCAAATACCTTATATATCAATACCCTAAACTTTGCCTCACTTCTCTCTAATGTCTGGGTTGTTTGGATTTTAATTATTTTTTGTGGAATTTAGGGAACTTTGATGGGCTCAGATATCAAACTGGGATGATATAGGTCTATTTCTACTTTGTCACTATAATCGGTCTCCATGAGCTGTCAAACGTCAGTCTGGCAAAAATGCAAATGTGCAGAAGATTGTAAAGAACTGTATAAATAAATCTTAAAATCTTACTTGGCATATTACAGTAAGAAGTTGTGGTCAGTGTAGTATTTTTCCTTTCAATGTAAACAATATAAGGGACTTGGACAGAGTGGCTATATACAACTGCAATTTTCATGGTTATACGTAGCGGCTATTTTCGACATTTAGCAGTAAATACGAGGCAGTTGCAGCTGTACCTGTTTATTTCCTTTGCTCAATCAATCAAGTGTCCACTTCCCAATATTTTTTTCCTTTGCTCAATCAATCAAGTGTCCACTTCCCAATATTTTTGTGCTTCACTACTAACATTAATCCAATAACCTTCCTAACCTAGGGGCTTCACCGATCACTGTAAATGTTTCCGTGAGGCATTTGTTGCAACCTATTTTCTTAGTTTCTATTTTCATGGAAATGTTTACAAAATTGCATAACTTGTAAACTTGTAAAGGAAATAAGATGTAAAAAGTATTTTAGGTCATTCTTTTCAATACAAGCAAATTTTACCTTGCACTATAAAGTTGTGGGGAAACAAACTGCTATAAATAAGATTGCCAAAAACTTTTAGTTCAACTTAAAGCATAAGAACTAGAAACGACACTGGTACAGGTGCTGCGACCTGATATTTACTGCGAAATGAAAATATCTGGATATCTAAATTGACAACACCCTCACACAGCCAGTTCTTTGTTGCGTTTTCTTTAAGTTAGGACGAAGTGCTAATAAAGAGGATATAGGGCAGGGCTCCCCATCCCTTATGGAATGTAGATTATTGAATAAATTTTGGCATTTAGTTGGGGAGTGTCTCCTTACTGTAAAGGATTTGATTTCTTTATACAAGAAATACCTATTTCACTGGCATTTATTAGCAAATTTGAAAAAAATTGCCAGTGTAAATTGCATTCTGTAAGCAAAATTAGGTGTTACTTGTTTATCCAAGTTCTTTGAGTATTCCAATGAAATGTACTTTAAAGGGTTATGGGGTCAATACTGTTTGCAGTGAAATAATAAAAACTGCTCTGCTCGTGTACACCTGACATATATCATTGGTTTGTGGCCTTCCCAATCACAGCATGCCATTACCCTTGAAGAGTAGATAAACCAGGTTTACATCTTCAAAGGTACTGATATTGCAGTGGATGGAGTTGTATTGGGAATGCAGCACAGTTGTGGCAGTTTGATTAGGTTTATTGATTCATTTGTTTACACAATGCTGAGTTGAATCTCCTATGACACCCCCCCCCCTCCCTTGTAAACCTTCCAAGTTCCTGGTGCAATTTTTAATTTTTCAACATTTCAAAAGGCCCTTAGTAAGCAAATTTGCCCACAATCCTCCTGTCAAGATTAAATGTTCCTGGGATTGGGTTCTAGAATTGGGGAACAATCTTTTTTGGGTATGTTTATCATCAACTGTCTTGGATAGTAAATTTTTATAGAGCAGAGTTGAAAAATCTTTTTACACGAGAAAACAAAATATCCCAATTCTCAAGAAGTATTGATTTAAGAATTTCATAGTCTTTAATTACAAAAGGTCTTTTTTTATTACTAAAATGCCAGAACTGCATAAGGGGTTTCCCATCATAGGCCACTGGTATCTTGTTCTGTTAAGTGAAAAATTCCATTCATGTATAGAAACAAGACGGTCATGTTGCATAGCTTGGTTGGAATGATTTTGTTTAACAGGTTTCTTCTGCTCCAAAGATCAGGCTTTGTGAATTTTGGAGATGTCTTGTTAGTTCACGGTTAGCACTCTTGATAGGAAGTACTGCTTTCAGCTGAGGTCAAGGTTATGGTGGAAATGATCGATCTGGCCACCTTGACTATATTCTGCTATTTGTTATACTTAATCTACTTCGACATTTCTGTTTGTTGGATGTGGGACCTATATCTGTATACTATAAGTTGGCTGATTGTCTTCTGGGTTAGGTTTGTGTAGGTTTGTAGTATTTGTGCTTGGTCATGTAATTTTCTTAGAACCTGTACTGAATGCAGTGTTAATGATTTGAGATTTGGCAGTGGGTACACCATGTACTTTAATTTTATTATTTGTCATGTCACATTGAAGAAAGTATGGGCTTAAATTTATTTTAATTATGATAGTTTGTTTCTAATTTTGGGTCTGAATGCCAGTATAGTGTTAACACACCATTAGTAATATTTTGAAAAATGAAGTTCATTTCAATTTGTTGAATGTGTTAAAGGTAACACATTTTTTAGATTTTATTAAAAGAAAAAATGCATCAAGAGGAAATAGATATCAAAGTCCATGGCCCATTAAAATGTTTTTACATATTGTGGCATCCATTGACATTTATGGAATGTGGTTGGAGAAACCTTCCTTTTTTGTTACCCTAAATATTTGTCAAGGAGAGCGAGTTGCTCTAGTATAATGAAACGCTTAACACCTGCAGTGAATTCCATAGGGTGCCTTAGTGAACTGGAGGCGCATTGGTTGAGTACTGTACTGGAGTCTTGGTAACTACAGATCTCCATAAATAATGCTTTGTAGTGTTACTCTACCTTCTGTGGTCTACCTGCCTGTTTGCATGCTTGCTTGCCTGCCTGTCTGCCTCACCTGCTTGCCTTGATGGCTAGCTTACATGACCTTTTTTTTTTTTCATAACCTGCTTATGCGACTCCTAAAGCTGAGCATTGCACAGCTGTCATTTCCACTAAGACCATTAAACAAGTGTATGGATTTTGCCAGTGCTTAAACTAATGGTGTGACTGTTTAGTTGCTGATTTACCCTTTTTTAAAACCATGCATGAATTGAGCATGGCACAGTGTGATTGAAAATGTGTGAACATTTTAAAGAAAAGGTCACTTCAATTGAACATTTGTTTTTGATACAATAGCTAGTAGGCTAGTCTGTAGGAAGTGATAGTTTGCTATTAGGTGAAATTGATTAAATTATGGTTTTACAATGTTCTTTTTTCCTTGGGAAATTTATCCATAGTCCAGCATTTCTTGTAATTTTAGTGGTATGTCAGTGATAAAGTTGGAATGCATTTTAGTCCGTACATGCCAGTTGAAGTCTTAATTTCAGAAACTTGTTACCTCTATAAACAGTCATAGCTAGCCAAAATTAATTTTTGAATTTATTTGAAATTGTCTTGAATTATTTTAGTATACTGAATTGACTGAGAATGGGAAAAAAAGTAGTTGCCCAGTTTTGATATTCGTACCGAGATATAACAGCTTAGTGCTATATTTATTTATACTTGTATATTTATTTTTAGTACTTAGTCCTCAGTCACAACTTGGAATGGCATCACATCCTTTTCCTTTCCCATTCCTGCCTGAATTTCATCTCGACATCTAGTGCTTTAAATGTAATGTAATGTGCGCATACACACACACACACTGCTATAACAAGCTGTCTTGTCAGTCACTGAAAGGCAGGAGGTTTTGTAGCTACCGGGAATTCCCTTGGAGGAAATGTCTTGACAAGTGGGGCAGATGAACGCTTTCCATGATAACCGGTCGCATCTCGTCTCACTCTATTTAATTTTGGTTTATTTAATTTTTTTTTTGCTGGCTTTTGGATGGATGCACACACTTTTGTATTTAATCATTTAGAAGTGGTTTTGAATTGTAATTAGAATTTGTAATTGGTATTTTGTTGCTGTTACAAAAAGATGACGTATTCAAAAGTTGGTCATGGCTAAAGATGATGCTTGGAATATCTTAAGATCAAGTTGTAAACAGTTGTGTTCATAGTACAGCAAAGCGTTTAAGGCTCTTGGAAATTTTTGTCAGATAATGTTACTCTTAGCAAAAAGTATTCTTTTATTAGATGTTATTATTTTATGTTTATAGACTTTTTTCCTTTCCAGTTGTCTGTTGTATGACTACTAAAGCAGAAAAACCCACGCTCCAGGGGCAGCGCATTAAGACTCGAAAGAGAGATGAGAAAGCGAAATACGACCCTGTGGGGTTTCGTGATGCAATCTTACAGGCAAGTATTTTTAAAGTTGATTTAAAATTGTTAACAATTGATATTAATCACTTCATTAAGAGTGTCTCTGAATTTCCATCTGTAATTGGAATGCTTTTCAGTTGTATTTTAGAACAGGTATTTAGTTTAGTGCAATTAATTCTTTTAAGGTGTTAACTTGGTGTGTTTGAAAGCTAGAGAAATATTGTCATTAAAACAATTAGAACCAAAAAGAGAACAGGAAATGGCAAAGTGCATTTAGTTCATTTTCACTTGTCATCTGTGAGTGTTGGGTCCAGGCAACAAGCCAACTGACTGACTTGGCGGCTAGTGTGTCGGCTCTTATGCTTTGGAGCCCCACAGACCTTGCCAAGCTAGTTGCTTAATTTGGGGTCTGTGTTTGGCATTTTTGGGTACATTCACCTTTGCAATTTGATTGTATTACTATGGAATGTTACATAGTAGAATGAGTGCCTCTTCTTTCTTTCTTTCATCCTTCTTTCTTTCATCCTTCCATCCTTCTTTCATCCTTCCATCCTTCTTTCTTTCATCCTTCCATCCTTCTTTTTTTCATCCTTTCCTTCTTTTTTTCATCCTTTCATCCTTCTTTCTTTCATCCTTTCATCTTCTTTTCATCCTTCATCCTTCTTTCTTTCATCCTTTCATTCCTTTTCTTTCACCTTTCATCTTATTCCCTTTCTTTTTTCATCCTTCCATCCTTCTTTCTTTCATCCTTTCATCCTTCCATCTTTTTTTTTTTCTCCACCTTCCATCCTTCTTTTTTTTCATCCTTCCATCCTTTTTTTTCATCCTTCATCCTTCTTCTTTCATCCTTTCCCATCCTTCTTTATCCTTATCAATCTCTTTCATCCTTCATTTTATCCTTGTTTCAATCTTCCATCCTTCTTTTTTCATCCATCCATCCTTCTTTTTTCACCTTCCATCCTTTCTTTCATCTTTCATCATTCCTTCTTTCTTTCATCCTTCCATTCCTTCTTTCTTTCATCTTCCTTCCATCCTTCTTCTTTCATCTTCATCCTTCTTTCTTTCATCCTTCCATCCTTCTTTCTTTCATCCTTCCATCCTTCTTTCTTTCATCTTTCCATCCTTCTTTCTTTCATCCTTCCATCCTTCTTTCATCCTTCCATCCTTCTTTCTTTCATCCTTCCATCCTTCTTTCTTCTTTCATCCTTCCATCCTTCTTTCTTCATCCTTCATCATCTTTCTTTCATCCTTCCATCCTTCTTTCTTTCATCCTTCCATCCTTTCTTTCATCCTTCCATCCTTCTTTCATCCTTCCATCCTTCTTTCTTTCATCCTTCCATCCTTCTTTCTTTCATCCTTCCATCCTTTCTTTCTTCATCTTCCATCCTTCTTTCTTTCATCCTTCCATCCTTCTTTCTTTCATCCTTCCATCCATTCTTTCTTTCATCCTTCCATCCTTCTTTCTTTCATTCCTTTCATCCTTCTTTCTTTCATCCTTCATCCTTCTTTCTTTCATCCTTCCATCCTTCTTTCTTTCATCTTTCCATCCTTCTTTCTTTCATCCTTCCATCCTTTTTCTTTCATCCTTCCATCCTTCTTTCTTTCATCCTTCCATCCTTCTTTCATCTTCCATCCTTCTTTCTTTCATCCTTCCATCCTTCTTTCTTTCATCCTTCCATCCTTCTTTCTTTCATCCTTCCATCCTTCTTTCTTTCATCCTTCCATCCTTCTTTCTTTCATCCTTCCATCCTTCTTTCTTTCATCCTTCCATCCTTCTTTCTTTCATCCTTCCATCCTTCTTTCTTTCATCCTTTCCATTCCTTCTTTCATCTTCATCCTTCTTCTTTCCATCCTTTTCTTTCTTTCAATCCTTTCTTTCCATCCTTCTTTCTTTCATCCTTTCTTTCCATCCTTCTTTCTTTCATCCTTTCTTTCCATCCTTCTTTCTTTCATCCTTTCTTTCCATCCTTCTTTCTTTCATCCTTTCTCTTTCCATCCTTCTTTCTTTCATCCTTTCTTTCCATCCTTCTTTCTTTCATCCTTTCTTTCCATCCTTCTTTCTTTCATCCTTTCTTTTATCCTTCTTTTTATCCTTTCTTTCATCCTTCTTTTTATCCTTTCTTTCATCCTTCTTTTTATCCTTTCTTTCATCCTTCTTTTTATCCTTTCTTTCATCCTTCTTTCTTTCATCCTTCCTTCTTTTATCCTTTCTTTCTTTCATCCTTTCTTTCTTTCATCCTTCTTTCTTTCATCCTTCCTTCTTTCCATCCTTCCTTCTTTCCATCCTTCCAGAAGAAATTAGGTTTCTAGTTTTCAGATAAATTCCGTGTGATTAGTGACGTAACAATTCTATTCACTTTCAGGGTCTCAATGAATCAGGAACAGATCTAGAGGCCGTAAACAAGTACCTTGACCAAGCAGGATCCAAGCTTAAGTACCGCACCTACGGAGAAACTCTCTTTGATATCCTAATTGCTGGTGGCATCCTCAGTAAGTTCTAGTATTAATGTGCATTCATGTTGTGAAATAGGAGTCAAATCTTTTTTGTAAGAAAGCATTAACTGTGTACACAGTAAGCATATTATAGTCCCCTTTCTTTAACTTTTTATGAAACCTAACTTGCGTGTTTCCCCCAACAGCCCCTGGTGGGGGAATATCTGAAGATGGCATTGACCAAGGGCCAGTGCGCACAGACATGTGCATCTTCAAGGCCCCAGATGACTCATATGAGACACTGCGAGGCTATGCCACAGTTTTCACCCGGCTGATGAGGAGATACAAGTATCTTGAGAAGATGTTCTATGAAGAAATGAAAAAGGTAGGAACTTGTTAGGCGGTGGATGGTTTTGGGAATTGGTTGAAATGAAAGATACCTAAGCAGATATATATGAATTGCTTAACAAGAACTTAAATGCAAAGTTATGGGATTTGGGCTTGTAACATTTATTTTAATAGAAAGTAAATTTGAAGAACATACTATTGTAAAAAACAAATATTACTCGGAGAACTTCTTTCTCAATACATGAAGTAGGTTTAATTTAATATTTTGTTCTAATTACACCCATAATTGTATCAACCCTAAATCTAGGCATTAACATAGCAGTTTAAACAAATTTTTTGCTGTAGAGTAAAATTGGTCGGAGATAAATCTGTAAATGCATTTTGTTAACAAGGTAAGGATAGGTTTTTCACCTTGGTTATCTCTTCTGTTTCAGGTTCTGGTATACCTCAAAGGGTTTACCGAAGGTGACCGTATCCGCTTGGCTCGTTGTATTGCCATGTGGATGAGCGACTCGCTGCTCGACCCGAAGGTGCTAGCAACTCTGCTGCAGGATCACCTTATCAAGGATGGGCTTGCGGCAGACTTTTTGTGTGAGGTGAGTTGGCAGATTCTGGGACAGCCAAAATGCATGCCAGTTTTACTCATTACTATTTTACTTTATTTTGTATATAGATAACTTAAAGGTGCTTAGTCTGGTCTATAACAGGTTTATCCATTTCCTTTAATTTTGGGGGGAATATATATATTTTTTTTATTGCTGTAGTTCATAGCAGTACAATGATTGACTATAATCAGATTAGTAGCAGTAGAGTAAGACTTTCCCCAAAAAATTAAGGAAGAGATTAGGCCTACTAAAAGGCTACATGATGGCTAAACACTTCTAGGGCAATTTTTATGCAAACAGTTTTTCAAAACTACTGTGGACAATACATTCCCCTGGCAGCAGTGGGTCAAAGTTTATATGTGGGTGTGTTCTTGGCTTTTCTTTGAATTGCATTATCAAATTTATTATGGAATTCTGAGATTGATAGGTCTTCCTTGATTTTATTTTTTATTTTTTTGAAAAATTACTGAATAAGGGGAATATTTTCTAAAGAGTTCTGTTCCCCCTCCAGGTACTACTCACAGCAAAGAATTTGAAAGACATCAGTACGGTGCGATCGCTGCTACGCAAAGCAGGCTTGGATTCAAGGTTAATGGAGTTTCTTCAAGCCAACAAGCGGACGGACGAGAATTTTAAGAATCTTTTCCAGGAGAAAGGCTAGCAGAGATACTTGATATCCACAGGTCTCTGGTAAGCCTCAGGAAATTATTTGAATGTTTTCTGTAGATTATTAATATTTTCTAACAAAGTAATCTCCTTATTTATCTTTACTGGAAATAATCCCATTTCTGATGTTTACAGGAAAAGGAGAGCAGTCTGAAGGAACTGCAAATATACCTGACGCAGCAGGTAAATGAAGGTGCTCCTGTGAAAGAGATCATAATTGGGGTACAGGAGATTTCAAAGAAGAACAATATTCAAGAACCTCAGGTTGTGGCTGCTGTAAGTTGAATCCTAAAAGTACAAATGGTGCAAATACCAAAGTAAATACAAATAAATTCAATTAATTCTGACAAGTCTGATGTGGGATTCTAGATGTTGACTTTTATACACAATGCCTGTAATAACTATTGAAAAATATTGAATTTGCCTTTTTCAGATTTGGGGTAGTGTAATGGCAGCCATGGAATGGAACAAGAAAGAGGAGTTGGTTGCAGACCAGGCCCTCAAACATTTGCGTGTTTATGCGCCCCTGTTTGCTGCCAATACCAGATCTGACCGCGCAGAGTTGAATCTGCTGGTTCGTGTTCAGGAATACTGTTACGACAACATGAATTTCATGAAGGTTTTCCACAAGATTGTCATCCTCTTCTACAAATGTGAGTGGTTGATATTACTTTGATTAGTTTGCCCTTATTGTGCTTTTTATTTTTTAATGTACAAGTTGTAGAATGACTGTAACTATTATTACCTTTCATTATCAGGGATGAAGCAAGGAATACTCACCATGTGTAATCTCTCATTTTACAGCTGAAGTTTTGTCAGAGGAAGCAGTCCTGAAGTGGTACAAGGATGGTCATGCTACGAAAGGGAAGTCAATCTTCCTCGACCAGCTCAAGAAGTTCGTGGAATGGTTACAGAATGCTGAGGAGGGTAAGCTTTTTTGGAAGTTAGATATTTATGATTACTGGATACATGAAGGATGTTGGAAGTATTTATTTTATGAGAACCTTGATACTGAGCAACCTTTTTTTTTTTTTTTTTTTTTTTTTTTTTTTTTCCCAAATTACAGAGTCCGATGAGTCTGGTGATGAAGAGGAAGACTAAACCATTATGCCTACAGAACTCAGGACTTCTAGTGAGTTTACTTGTAATTCTTTTGTCAATCTTTTCTGAATTTATTTTTGAATAATCAGATACTTTAGAGTGAAAACAGAGTTCAAGTTCATTCCTATTCTGTTTTTTCCCCCCCACAGCCAGGCCAATGTTCGAGTAAGATGTGAACCAACCACACGCTGCCAACCACAAAGGAGCCATCCATGCCATGCTATTGTTTTATCAACCAAGAAGGCGCCTCCAAGCTATTACTTTGCTCTACCTACAGCGCCTTACTATAGTCTCCGTGAACCACATGGGACTTGATACTGCAACAGTTATTTTTGTTAAATTTTTATTTGTATATTTATTTTCTATTGCTTGAGAACACAGCATCAGAGCAGGAGCAGCAGCAGCAGCCCTCCAACACGACAAACCAGAACCCCCACAAACTGCCACCTACTGTTGCTTCGTTGATCTCTAGTACAAAATGCTACGACAGGCATTGATACTGTGGAACTCCTCGGTCAACATCGGGGTTCAGCGACCGACTGGCCTCTGGACCTTCGCCTATGAATGGCAAGGTGTCCAGGAAAGTGCTGTCTTGTATGAGTCTTTGTTGTATTTATTTGTCCGTTGTTCAACCAGCGGTCGAGATGAATAAAAGCTGTGATTTCTCTTGTATTATTTTTGTTGTATGTGTTATACTAAAGATTGAGACCTGCATTAAAAGTTTGGACAGCGCCCAAAATAATTTTATTGGTGTGAGAGGAAGTGCATGTAATTTTGTGCAAGGAAGTAAAAGAATCCTTCAAAGATGGTGAATGAAGTGTCAAAAATAAATATTTTTAACGTTTTAAGATAGGAGGTTGCACCAGCTTACCAAATAATTGATCCTTTCGGATAAATCACTATTGTAGTACTTGGCCGTGTAAAGTGATCCAGCATTTAGTGTGAGTGTGTTCCAGGAGTATGGAAAGTGGTTACTTTTTACTTTTTTATAGAAGGGGGCTCCTCCCAGCTTGCCCATCATATTTCTTTATTTTATAATCCTTATAACTATAGGTGTGGGACAATGTTTTTGGTAAATAAAAACATTGAGAAATGTCATCTTTTATTTTCAAACCCTAGAAATTAAAGAAAATTAAATATTAAATTTTTGAATTGTGGTAACGGTATGGAACAAGCTGAAATGATATAAAATGTTGAGGAATTGGAAGTATTCATTACGAATCTTTTACCAGTTGTTCAGTAACATTATGGTAATTGGTATAGGAAACACTTCGACAGCATTTTGCTCCTGTAATATTGTATATGAAAATACCGTTTATTCACCTTTTTAACTATATTTGCATGGTATTCTTTCCTTTTCCTTCTCTCCCTCATCCCAATCTGTCAACACCCTAAAATGTAAGAGCCGTGGAGAAAGGATGAATGACTGGCATTATCAGCCCGTTTTTTTTTCCTCTTTACCCTTTTCACTATTTAAACAAAGCGTTCTACAACCTTTGACATCTAACATTGTCATAATTATTCGCTCATTTTTAACCTTTCTGCCGCAATACTTAACCATTAATGCTGCATGACCTTTCGTTACCTAGGGGCATATAACGTTCCTAATGGCCTTAGATGTTGACGCGGCAGAAATTTTAAATAAGTGAAAATCCTCAAGTTGCATGACGAAGCAGCATCGATCACAATGGCCTTTGAACAGGTTATGAATACCTCGTGGCTTTATCCTCCTGAGCGCATAGAGGCCTAAGAATTTGTTTATCCTTTAAACAGTCAATTACAATGAACCAAACACTGTCAAGGCGACGGCCACAATTAACATAATGCTGTTAAGAAGAGGTTTGATATGCAAGATTGGCACGTATCATTTATCCTTGTGTAAGATGTTGCAATGTGCAGAAAAATGTTATAATTCGCAGTGAAGAATTTTCACTGATCAGATTTTAAATGGTGCAAGAATTTGGTTGATTAAATATATTGTTTAAATCGCGTAAAACTAGAAAATGTCGAAATTTCAAATCGTTTTACATTGTTTACATCAAGCTCACATAAGAAGGAATTTGACCTTTGAAAAGAAAGGGTAATTTCATGACATTTAATTAAACATAGTTATGAGGGGCATATTCTCCATCATCAAGGTGATATAGTATTACGATATCTGCATTTCGTGGCGTTAGGGTTTGCTATGAGCTTGTCTGTCATAAACAGCAGAACCAAAACTCTGGGCATTAAGGGGTCCTGAATAATTTTAAGTAGAGTAGACCTCTGCTTATACCTCTTCTCTTATTCATTGGCCACAAGTCGAATTTTAAAGCTCTGACTACATTTTACTCAAAATCGTAAAAAAAGATAATTGAGAGGAAAATTTATCTTTACGTCACACACCTGAGCGTAATTTTGACCTATGAGTATGGGGTGTGGTATGTTCTCTCATGAATGTATCATCTTACAGAAACATCATAGATCAGCCTTTTCAGAAAAAAAAATTTTGTTCTCCCGATTCATCAGAAACTGAAACAAATTCGAAAAAGGATACACAGACACTTAGCACATCAATTGTCTAAGGCAATACTGATTATCGATACTTGAAAATTGTCTGACGCGATTCCGATATATCGATTTTTCTTAGATAGGATGCTACCGATACCAATACGTGTGTTGCCGATACAGTGGCGCCGAAACTTTATTGTAAGAAAATAGTCCAACTGATATGTAAATATTTGATTGGGAAGTTTGGTTCACAGCAGACAATGATGCAGCAGATAAGTGTATTTCAAACGTGTATCATACGCGGATATGGCCTCTCGACTTATTTCGTCAGATAAAGAAAGAAAGCGAAAAGAGAGAGGGAGAGAGAGAGGGAGAGGGAGAGGGAGAGGGAGAGGGGGGGGAAGGGGGAATGACTGATTATTCCACACAATGTCCTGACTTTCTATGCAACACCTTAATTCTGCAAGTTGTTTGTAACATATACACCTGCACAGAATATATGAAATTGTTCCTAAGCATTCAAAACCAGACTTGCCATGATGTGTCCTCAGTTAACGATGAAAAGAATATGTTCATGGTGCTATCAACATACAGCGAACAATCTAAGGCATCTATGTATTTCAAATTTCATATAAACGATCTTGTGTTGCATTGTGGATAATGAAAAGAGAATTCAAGTATAAATTTCTGCCAAAAGATCATTGTTATATGACAGCCTTCACAGAGTCTGAAAAGACTACTTTTTTCTATTTTTGTCTATTATCACTTCTAAAAAGGCTAATTCTGTTGCCTTCCCTAAAAATAAGCGACGCGTGTTTGCCTTTTAGATAAAAAAAAACCTAACCCTAGTTTATTTTCTGCAGCACATGAAACGTCTAAATAACAAATAATAACCTCAAATAAGCATTGAAATGAAGAGCAAACGGGTCACTTTGCAATTCACTGGTATTAACTTCATCTTCAAATTGATCATGAAAATATATCGACGTGACGTTGAATCGATACTGCCCATCTCTGCACAGACATGCCCTAGCCACTGTATTCCTGAAGGAAGTGAGGCAACATCTCGCATTAATAGTTCCATTTCTCGAACATTGATTACCTTTAGACTTACGAAACCACTATAAAGCGGGAGAAACGAGACAGTTTGGAGGTCTGAAGAGTAGTTTTTGATTATAGAAGGAATATGCTTCAAAATAAAACGTTTTTGGGGAATACGTTAAACTAGTATACACGCGCGTTTAGAAGCTCAGTAAGAGGCAATTGAGCATTAGTTTGTCTGTTATGTAGGTTTCATTTCAGCGCCAATCTCGAGGTTTGAGTTTTAATGGCATATTTGTATTTTTCTTTTCCTATATGTCTTATACATGAATGTTGAAATGTTGATTAGGGAGTTATCCCAATATTATTTCAGTGTTATTTAAGGAATATTGTATATCAAGGATGTTCTAGTATGCAATGGCGTGCTGAGGATGAGATTGGAAGGGGTGCAAAGGGTTGAAATGGCGCCCCCTTCCGTGATTACATTTAAAATTTTGCTGTTGTACTTCGTTTATTTATATCCATTTATACATTAAAATCGAAGTTTAGCTGTGTTGATGGAAAGAGTCATCAGCTTTCGTAAATCATGTAAAATTACTATGAAGGCAACTCAGGCGCCTTCGACGTCCCTTATGCATTTCGGCGCCCCCCCCCATTTCATCAGCAGGAGGGGCAATTACCCCCCCCCCCCTGCCAGCAGCTACTGCTAGTATCGTTGTAACACAGTTTGTGCTGTGGACGCATTATTGCAAGGTGGAAGTGGTTTTGTAATCTAATGGTATATATGTTTTGTTATTTTTTCTTATCTAAAATGCACACTAAAACACACACCTGTGTGTGTGTGTACTTATAAATATATAATATATATATATATATATAATATATATATATATATATTATATATTATATATATAATATATATATATATATATACATACTCACGTGTGTGTATGTTTGTATGTTCACACACACACACACACACATACGTGTGTATGTTTGTGTGTTGTGTGTGTGTGTGTGTATATATATATATAATATATATATATATATATATATATATATATATATATATATATATATATATATATATGTATATACATACATGCATACATAAATTCATATGTATAAACACAAATGTGTGTTTGTTTATATACATACAAATATATGTGTGTGTCATTTCGGAAATATTAACATTAACTGGGCTTTTTCCAGCTCGAACGTGATATTCTTTATTTCACAATGCTTCTGGAAGAGGCACAAAGCTTATGGTGAATAAAAACATTGAGAAAAAAATACTTTTTTATTCAAAAAGCAACCTTTGTAAAATCTTGATTATAAAACTAGAAAAAATGTAAACAAAATAAAGTATAACTCTTACATATGTACAAATAACGAGGTAACAACATTCTAACTAAATACATACAGTAAATGTGTAACACCATGTTACAGTTCAGTACTTCAAGAAAAAGGACATAGTTATTAGTGACTAAGTTCCACAGTTTTCTTTTGTTTGATAACTTGGCGTATTCCGGGAAAATGAGTGGGGGACGGGGGACGGGGGGGGGGGGTGGCACAAGTTAGTTGATTAGAATCCCAACTTTCTCGAAGCTTTTGTAGAAGTTTGTAAAATTCGCGAACGCTCCCGCTGTCACTGGCACGCGCTGCAGGACTCGGGGGGAAAACCTAAACTGATATGAGTGCCAGTGAAGCGAAGCATTCAGAGATAAAGGGAGGGAAAAATATGTATATAATTATAAGGAAAACTGACAAGCCGGTGCGACCTTATCAGGGAAAGACTGTAATGGGCTGCGTCTACTCCTGACAAGCTCTTCCCGATTAGGCTTGCGCTACCTGGCGATTGGGATGATGGACTGGGCGGGATCAGGTGGAGCGCCGGTTGGTTTGCGTTGACCAGGCTCGAGAGGACGCCAGCTTGCGAGGTCGCGGCGCTCCCCCTCACGGTTGCAGCTGCGAGGGGCTGGCCGATCTGGAACTCCACCGTAGGGCCAGCCAAGTTGCTTCTGGCAGCAACGCCTGCGCTGCCTAGTTGGTTGCCAATGAAGCCTTGACTTGCAACCTGCTCTGAGCTGAGAATTGGAGCCGAGATCAAGGCATTCGCAACGGGTCCGGGGCCAAAGCCGAAGCCTCCGCCAGGCCCTGCGAACTGGCCATCAAATGGAGCCCCAGTCCACCGGCAGAGTGGCCAAATGCGGCAGCCGCCCCTTGGCCCCGCTTGCGGCGAATGATGGATCGGCAATTAAGGGACTTGCTGTAGGGCCCACTGGAAATCCTGGACCACCTCCAATTCCTATCTGATTGCTTGCAAACCCTGCTTGACCACCTGCAAATCCTGCACCTCCCGGGCCTCCTCCAATGTCTATATTCAGAGTGCCATCAAAGTTTACTTCTGCTGGGCCTCCGCCAAATCCTGGACCCGCATGGCCAGCAACGAGTCCTGGACCACCTCCGAATCCTGGACCCACTTCAAACCCCAGGTCAGTCCTAAATCTAGCTTGAGCGTCACCGAATCCTGCTCCTGCTCCAAATCCTGGTCCAGCCTGGCCACCTCAAAAATAGGCTCAGGTGTCACAGGGCCAAAAGCTCACTCCAGCCACCAAGATCTGGCTGGCTGCCGATGAATCCTGGATCACCTCCAAAGGATATCTGATTGTCTACAACCCTCCTTGACCGCCGCCAAATCCGGGTCCAGGACCGACGTCAAAGCCTGGTCCAGCCTGGCCAGCTCCAAATGAAGGATCAGATACCAAAGGGCTTGCTATGGGTCCACTTGTGAAACCCTGGCCACCTCCAAACCCTGCATCTTGTGCGCCAAAGCCGGGTCCAGGACCGACGTCAAAGCCTGGTCCAGGACCGACGTCAAAGCCTGGTCCTGCCTGGCCAGCTCCAAATGAAGGATCAGATACCAAAGGGCTTGCTATGGGTCCACTTGTGAAACCCTGGCCACCTCCAAACCCTGCATCTTGTGCGCCAAAGCCGGGTCCAGGACCGACGTCAAAGCCTGGTCCAGCCTGGCCAGCTCCAAAATGAAGGATCAGATACCAAAGGGCTTGCTATGGGTCCACTTGTGAAACTCTGGCCACCTCCAAACCCTGCATCTTGTGCGCCAAAGCCGGGTCCAGGACCGACGTCAAAGCCTGGTCCTGCCTGGCCAGCTCCAAATGAAGGATCAGATACCAAAGGGCTTGCTATGGGTCCACTTGTGAAACTCTGGCCACCTCCAAAGCCTGCTTGGTCACCAAATCCTATTTCTTGTCCTCCAAATCCTGCTCCTGCTTGTCCTCCAAATCCAGCACCTACTTCTCCACCTGCAAATCCTTGACCACCAAATCCTGCTGGTGGTCCTCCAAATCCTGCTGGTGGTCCTCCAAATCCTGCTGGTGGTCCTCCAAATCCTGCTGGTGGTCCTCCAAATTCTGCTGGTTGTCCTCCAAATCCTGCTGGTGGTCCTCCAAATCCTGCTGGTGGTCCTCCAAATCCTGCTGGTGGTCCTCCAAATCCTGCTGGTGGTCCTCCAAGTCCTGCTGGTGGTCCTCCAAATCCTACTTCTTGTCCTCCAAATCCTGTTGTTTGTCCAACAAATCCTACTGATTGTCCTCCAAATCCTGCTCCTGCTTGTCCGCTGCCAATGCCTCCTGCTTGAATGGCCACGTCGTCCACTCTGTTCGAGAAGGGAACTGAGCCCTGCGATGCGATGCCAGCACTAAATCCAGGGATGTCAAACCCACCACTGGCTGCTCCTGAGTGAAAACTGACTTGGCTAACTCCTCCCACGTCTCCTCCAGAAACAAGAGGGCTTGCTGTGGGGGTTATACTGGAAGGGGTCACGGAAAAGCTGGTGCTGGACACGAAAGGACTTCCTGTAGGAGTTACACTTGGAGAAGTTACGGAAAAGCCACCACCAGTTACTGGAGGACTTGGAGTTGTCACAGAAAAGGGTGTGCTGGATACAAATGGACTTTCTGTAGGAATTATAGGAGTTATACTAGGTGTCACTGAAAAACCTCCCCCAGAACCCGGAGTAAATGGTGCGGGAGTTACACTGTGGGGAGTCACTGAAACAGATACTAGAGGACTTGCTGTGGGGGAGACACTTGAAGGAGTTACAGAAAAGCCTGTACTAGATAAAAAGGGACTTGCAGGAGTTACACCAGGAGGAGTCACAGAATGACTTACAGGACTTGGTGTAGATACAAAAGGACTTGCTGTGGGAGTTACACTAGATGGAGTCACTGAAACACCCCCTCCAAAACCAGATGTCAGAGCTTGGGCACTTGTAGTTCCAAATCCTGATCCTTGGGCACCTCCAACACTAATTTGTGTAGTTCCGAATCCTACTCCACTTTGGGTACTACCAAATCCTATGGCTCCTTGACCACTTTCGAATCCTACTCCACCCTGGGCGCCTGCGAATCCTGGTGCTGCCGTACCACCTCCAAATCCAGCTCCATGGCTACCTCCAATACTGACTTGTGTCGCTCCAAATCCTGCCTCTCGTCCACCTCCAAAGCCGATTCCTCCCTGAGCACTGCCAGCAAAGCCTCCAACTCCTGCTCCTTGACCTCCAAATCCTACACCCTGGGTAGCACCAACTCCTGCTCCTTGGCCAGCTCCAAACCCTATCCCTCCCTGGACTCCTCCAAGACCGCCAAAGCCTCCCTGAGCACTTCCACCAAATGCTGCAGTTCCCTGGGTGCCTGTAAAACCAGGAGCAACACCACCCACACCTGCCTGACCTACTGATACCTGGTTACCTGCTCCAAAGGTAGGGCCAGAGACCAAGGCACTTGCCACAGGGCCGGGGGTGACTCCAGCACTAGTCGGGGAACCAGAATGATGAACAGAAATGCCGCCAGGGCTGCCACTTCCAAAGGACAGTGAGGTTCCTCCAGTCTGGTGGACACCAGAAGTAGCTAGCCCTCCTGTTTGTTGAGAAGCAAAGGCACCTCCACCAGTCTGAGTGCCAAACCCAGCTCCAGCTCCAGTATGATGAACTGTAACTCCAGCACCACCCACACCACCTCCAGTTTGAACCCCAAAACCAGCTCCACCTCCAGATTGGTGGACAGTTACCCTGGTACCACCTAAACCTGCTGCACCTCCAGTTTGAACTCCAAAGCCAGCACCACCTCCTGTCTGGTGAACAGTTACACCGGCACCAAGTCCGCCTCCTGTCTGGTGAACCACTGCTCCTACTCCACCGGCTTGTTGACCAATAAGTGAAGCTCCACCTGGTCCAGTGTGATGGACAGTCACACTTGTTCCTCCAGCACCACCTCCAATCTGATGAACACCCACTCCTCCACCTGCTCCACCTCCAGCAGCAAAACCGGCACCACCAACAGCAGTTTGAGCAGCAAAGCCAGGTCCACCTGCACCTACTCCACCAGCGGTATGAGCAGCAAATCCGGCTCCACCTGCGCCTCCAGTAGCAAATCCAGCTCCACCTGTGCCCACTCCACCTCCAGTGGCAAATCCGGCTCCACCTGCACCTCCAGTGGCAAATCCGGCACCACCAACAGCAGTTTGAGCAGCAAATCCAGCTCCACCTGCGCCAACTCCACCTCCAGTGGCAAATCCGGCTCCACTTGTGCCTACTCCACCTCCAGTGGCAAATCCAGCTCCACCTGCACCTACTCCACCAGCAGTATGAGCAGCAAATCCAGCTCCACCTGCACCTAATCCACCTCCAGTGGCAAATCCAGCTCCACTTGTGCCTACTCCTCCAGTAGCAAATCCGGCTCCACCTGCACCTACTCCACCAGCGGTGTGAGCAGCAAAGCTAGCTCCACCTGCGCCAACTCCTCCTCCAGTGGCAAATCCGGCTCCACCTGCGCCAACTCCATCTCCAACATGATGGACAGCGACACTCGCCCCACTTCCAACTGCAGGTCCTGTTTGGCTAACGACAGCTTCTGCTCTTCCGGCTCCCTCTCCACCTTCTCCACCCTCTTGTTCCTCTCCTTCTTCACCTTCACCCTCACCACCACCACCTACTTGAACCCCTCCTGAGGAAGTAAAGCCAGCACCTCCTCCTACTCCTCTTCCCGACGCAAAACCGGAGACTCCGAACCCTCCTCCTCCAACTCCTCTTCCTCCTCCTGCTCCTCCAGAAGTAATCCTGCCTCCAAAGGAACCCGCTCCTCCTCCAACTCCTCTCCCTCCTCCGACTCCTCTATGGCCGTGGTTGAAGGTGCTGAAGTAGGTTCCGGCATCCCCTTCATAAGTCACCTGCGAGAGGAAACCGGAGTCCCCCTCGACTTCGTAAATGACTTTCTGCCTGCGACCGTCGGGAAGGAGGACGTAGTAGCCGCCGTCGGTGTCGTCTCCTTCGCGTGTCTCGTAGTGCCCGAAGAAGTTGCCGGAGTAGGTGTCCTCGACGTCGTACCTGTCGGGGTTGGAAGCCGGTTCGAAGCCTGTTAGTCCATAGGCCTACTATCACGAGGAAGGAACTGGTAGACTACTGCATTTCATCCAATACGTTAGGCTTTATCATTGTTTGTTTACATTTCAGAATTCTCTCTCTCTCTCGCTCTCTCTCTCTC
>NW_020872027.1:0-2500 GCF_003789085.1 Penaeus vannamei
TACAGATTCTCCACCATTATTACTAGCACCACCAGGCATCATACATATTTTCCCCAAATACAGTAACACAAGACAAGACAAGGGAACAAATAAGAACGAGCAAAGAGCAAAAGGATTACCAAGAGTCGTAACTGGCACCGTAGGCGTGGCGAAACGAGACCGTCCTTGCTCACTGTAAGCTTGGACTGTGAACTGGTATTTCGTGGCTGGAATTAAGCCACGCACTACTATGTTGGTGACATTGCCTCCACTCACGTCGATGTACTGTCAAGGAAAAAGAAAAGAGAAAGACATGAGTACCCAAGGTGAAATGTTACTCGCAGGTGGTGTTGATTATAACGCTCACAGATGGCGCTGATTGTTATAAACTTCGAGTGGCGTATCTTTGTTTTCCTGTGGACGTCGGGTTGGTAAAATCAGGCAAGTGTACGTCAGATTTTTTTTATTTCAAAACTCTTGTGAGGATTAAGTACCCAAAGCTGTTGATATGAGAATAGTTTTGTACTTCATTTCGGAGCCTCGGGGAAAGGACAAAGGGGGAAAGAATAAGCCGAACTTTTAATCCCGGTTAATAAAATAACAAAACGACACATTTGTGTGTGACTCGCTTTCCCTTCCTCTGGCTCCCCTCCCCTCCCCCCCCCCTTTCTCTCCCTGTGGATTGCCCAACACTGCATAATTGCTGTGAGACTAATGAACTCGAATGGGCGTCATTTGTTCTGTGCACGCTGTGTTAGATGACCCAAAGCACCGCACTGTTGCAAGATTTGGGGTATTAAGTTTTTTTTTTTATCGAAGCTCTGTTGAAATTTGTATTTCAACAACGCTTTTCATGTACATATGTACTGGGTAAATGAACTTAAATACATGGATACATATATACACACAAATACAGTCACACAGATACACAGACACAAACACACACACACACACACACATAGGCACACGCACACTCACACGCACACGCACACGCACACGCACACACACGAACACAGACACACACACAAACACACACCCACAGAGACACACACACAAACACACACACACACGCGCGCGCACACACACGCACACACACGCACCCATACAAATTATGTATGGTATGAGTATATACATTTGGGTATAACTGTGTATATGATTATGTGTATATACGCTGAGGCAAATATAGAACCAATTTTCAAACCGAAGCATTTTAGTGTATTTTATGAGCTATTTATTATATATATATATATATATATATATATATAATATATTATAATTAAAGAAAATATATCAAAAACCCTCTCAAAAAAAGAAAGAAAGAAAGAAAAACACATCATTAACCCCCAAAAGAAAAAAAGCGCCATCCCCCCCAAAAAAAAAAGAAAAGAAAAAGAAAAAAAGAAGAAGGAAACATAAGAAAAAGTAATATTGCTCTTACCTGCACTTTCTTATCATCGGCGCTCCAATATTTGATAGTATAACCAGACACCTTCTTCCCGCCGTCTTCTCGCGCCCAGAGAAGAAGTAGAGAATCCGATGTCACGTTATTGACCTGGGAAAGAAAAGAGAGATAGAGATAGATAGATAGATAGATAGATAGATAGAGTGTGTGTGTGTGTGTGTGTGTATGTTTGTGCGTGTGTATATGGTGTGCGCGCGCGCGCGCGTGTGTGTGTGAGTGTGTGTGTGCGCGCGCGCGCGTGTGTGTGTGATCTGAGCTGAGACATCCGGGTAATCTGTAATAAGGCGTTCGGATGTTCTCGTGTGCTGACGTGTTCGTTTCCGCCGTATCAGTTCGGGAGATTTTTTTGGGGTGTTATGGGCGGGTGAGATTGGGGGTGGGGCGAGGGGGATCTCATTTTCTTCTTTCTTTATCTATTCCTTAACACATACACACACACACACACACACACACACACACACACACACACACACACACACACACACACACACACACACACACACACACACACACACACACACAAACACAACACATAAATATATATATATATATATATATATATATATATATATATATATATATATATATATATATAGATAGATAGATATAGATATAGATATAGATATAGATATAGATAGATATAGATATAGATATAGATATAGATATAGATATAGATATAGATATAGATATAGATATAGATATAGATATAGATTAGATGTAGATATAGATATATTCTATTTGTGACTGTTTCTCTTTATATCGCTCTATTTCTATCTCTTTCTGTCACCTATACTCTCTATCGTTTGTTACTTTACTCTCTTTTTCTCCGTAAATCTCTTCTTTCTCTCTCTCCCCTCCCCCCCCCCTCTCTCTCTCTGTCTGTCTCTCTCTCTTGCTCCCCCTCCCTCTCTCTCTCTTTGTTTTTCTTTCCCTCCCTCTCTACTTCCCCCCTTTCTCTTGCCACCACCACGGACAAGGCTTATAGACTCAAGTCTTAAAAAATCTGTATATTCACAATGTAAAGCATAATAACGCAATTGTGCAGTGAAATGCTATGTA
>NW_020872027.1:17500-20000 GCF_003789085.1 Penaeus vannamei
TTTCACCAAAATAGAATGAATGAGCATGATAGTTGATGTGATGTGTGTTGTTGGCTAGATGTTGGACCAATAAGATCTGATGCCTCTCTCTCAAAGTCCGTTTTCGCATTAATCGCTGTGCTTGTGCTTTAAGTCCCATGCTTGGCATCGGTCCGAGGCGCTCAGCTTCGTGTGTGTGCGAGATCGAATATTAGTAACCATATACTACCCAGGGAATCAGGGCGTGTAAATTATACTAAACTAGGGGGTATTTATTATTGCTTATCTAATCGAGTGTATTTATCGTACTATTTTTTTTCTATTCTCTACTCTCTCTATTTCTACCTTCTCCTCTTATTGACTTGCTTACTTCTACTATTATCTTTCTCGTCCATGTTCTACTCTCTCACTTGGTTCCCACTGGCATCCTCTACCCATATCTCTCCTGTCACCACCCCCATGCCCGCCTCCATCATCTCTCTGTCGCACTCTCTTCTTATTCTTGCAGGCGCTTCTTGAGGCATTTCCTTTTCGTGTTAACTGATCGAGCGAGCCTCATGAGGCGAATAGATCATCAAGCCACGTTAAAACCCGACGCAAACATTAAATAACAATTTAAGAACTCGGCGTGGATATCGCTGAGGCGTGTAAGTTGTTCTGACCTCTTGCGTCCTGCGTGTGCACTTCAGGTGCGCACAAGCGATCAGTGCTGATTTCGCCCGGGATGAGTCGCGCCTTGCTGTTGCCGACATCTCAGGCGTCTTATCTGTGTGCGTACACTAGAACTAGCATTTTATACCGTAATACATTGTATGGACTGGATATATTCCATAAGGCGATTAAGATATACGAGTCTCATCTCTCCATTGCATAATTGAACTATTTAACTTGTAAGTAATCGTGGTCTTAGCTTCGATGTTTGTTGTTAATTGTGTAAGATATTTTGTAGAGTTTACAGCGGTGGCAGAGGTGGGCCAACGGCCACGCTCAAACGGCGAAAATATCCGTTTGGTAATAGAGAAATGGTCGCCTTGGATCAAGACTTCGCAACCGATACGCGTCACATCATCTCCGTACTCATAAGACATAGGAGTTTCAAGCGTATCTTGAGAGACAAAGGATTAAAGTGATAACGCGATGTAAAGTGAAAGAGGGAGAGAAGAGTAATTAGTAAGGACGGCGTAGTAAGTCTGTACGTCATCTTCAATACCGAGACCCCCTATGATTCTCTATCACCAACCGCTGCCCGACAGTTTTTTTGCAATGATGGGAAAGTTTCTGCATTCTTTAGTGTGCTGTTATAGTTTAGTTCGGATAGTGTGATATTAGGCCTGAGACGTTATTTGTTCTTCGTCTCTTTGTCTATCTATTTTCACAGGCAAGATAAGCATAGGCTGTCCGTGTCTCGCTGTAATGGAGAACGCTATGTTCATTTTTGTAGTATGACTCTTACAAATGAGACACTATGTCGTTGGCTATTAGTTTGGATCGTCGTCAAGACTATTTCTAAAGTTATCAGGTGTCCAAATTGAGAGACTTCACGTTAACCGTGAACGAAGAAATCAGTGAAACTATGTATAAAGTCAGGAACGTCAACGACTAAGTTCTCTAATTGTCGATAACACAAACAGCATGACTTAAATTTTCGTTGAGTTCCACAACATTCTCCGTTGCGCATATTTCGTGTAATGCATCTAGCATATGTCATCTGTTCATCCAGTTGTCTCTCCCTATTCTCTTCTCCTCTCCCAATTCTGCCCTCCTATTCATTTTGCTCGCTCTTCTTCACTTTCTCTCTATTAATTTGGTGACGGAGTCCTGTCCTACTGGTCCATATTTTCTCTCCTCATAACACCTTAGTTACTCCGTCCTAGTTTATCCCACTATACTACACACATCTTCCTATCCAGACATTTCTTTTCATACTTAATACGCCTTCCCAGAAACTCATTCCAGTCCTCACACTCTTTCTCTCCTTCCTCGTTCTCTACTCTTCTTCACCATCTTTCTCTCTTTCTCTACTGCACTCAACCTTCCCCTTATAAATCATTACAAGGGCATCATGCATTAATAGAATGATCAACCAGTAATAGACATAATCATTATGCCAAACTACAAAAAAAAACACACATACTATTGCAACTAAATTTTATGAGTATGAGACTTGCGAGTTGAGGTCAGCGCAATGACATAAATCCTCAATTTAACCGCCGATTTGCTCGAGAGTCTGAGACAAAATACGATCCTAAAAAGGCTATTCACTCTGTATCTGTTGTATGGGTTCATTCGAGATATCGCTGTCTAATTCGATGTAACCTGTCAGAAGGCGACGCCGATAGAAAAAATTACTATCAAGGCCGATATAGAAGAGTAACTACAGTGTGCACGTATACTAACTTATATATTGATAGGATAACAATTCGAGTTTTTTGTTTGCAGCCGAGAAATGGCTATGTTCACAGTGTATCCGGAATTCAAAACCAGGGCTCATTGCTAGGACACAGCTACTTCTATTATCATG
>NW_020872027.1:30000-42500 GCF_003789085.1 Penaeus vannamei
AGAGAGAGAGAGAGAGAGAGAGAGAGAGAGAGAGAGAGAGAGAGAGAGAGAGAGAGGAGAAAAAAGAAAGAAAACCAGAAAAATGGAGAAAGAGACAGACAGACAGAGAAACCGAAGAGATAGAAAACCAAACGAAACCAATGAACATAACTCAAGAATATGCACTAAAAACAAGCCCTCCTCTACAGCCCCCCCCCTTCACACATACCTGAAAGAAGTCACCAAGAAAATCTCAAATGGACCTCATTGACATTCAACCGGCTCGTTAAAATAGTACGCGGCCAAACCCCATGAATAGTCATTATACGGACTTATACACAGGAAAAAAAATCAATCCAGTCCAGACATCCATAATAACAGCCGAGATAGATAGATAAATGTATATATCCCGGGTAGACAGACAGACATGCCTTTATTTCTGTTTATGCATGTCCGTATAAATAAGTACTAATTGCCTTGGAACTCGCACAATATCACCAAATTGGCCAATTAAAGATTAGGACCACTACCTGAGAGGACCCGGATTAGCAGCAGCGGTTGCAGTGACCACTAGATCTTGACCTTCTCTCACGTCGACCTTGGGGGCTGGCGCTGCTATCCACACAGGGCCGTCTGATAAGAGAAAGAAAGAAAAAGAAAAATTTGTATTAGTATTATTGTTTGTAATTTCATTTCCGATACTGTTAGGATTTTTGTTTTTGTTTTTAGGGTTATTGGCATGATTGTTAGTTTAACTTTTAGGGTTGTTTTGCTCTGTAGGGTTAATAGTGGTTTGATCATTGTTATTATCATTATCAATGTCGTCAATATTATTGTAATCATTTTCATTATTGGGATTTTTATTGTTGTTGTAGGTTGTGGTGGTCGTGGTGATTTTATCATTGTTATCGTCATTATTATTATCGTTGTTATTATCATTGCTATTAATATTTATATTATCATTATTATAATTACTACTACGATTATTATAATAATTCTTGTCATTATTGTTATTATTATCATTATCATGATTATCATTAATATCATCATTATCATGATTATCATAAATATCATCATTATCACTATCATTATCGTTATCATTAATATCATTGATGTTATTATCACCATTATGATTACCATTATCAACATTATTTTTTATCTTAATCAATATCGTTATTATTATCATTATTATCATTATCATCATTATTATTATTACTATTATTATTAGCATTATTATCACTGATATTATTATTAGTATTAGCAGTGTCATCATCGTTATCATCATCATTATTACTACCATCATCATTATCATTAGCACATCTATCAGTATTATCCTTACCACTACCATTTCCATTCTTATCAGCACTGCTATTGCCATTCCCACTTCCCACTCTAAACATCAAACGGTTTCTCTCTCCCTCCTTTCGCGTTATCGCTACCTATCTACGCTCCCACAAGTTCTAATCGCACGCTGTTCCTTTTTTTGCCGATTCTCATGCATTGCAAGCGGGCGCGACAGAATCAACATACGCGGGGAAACTCAACGCGTGCGTTTCCACTGTCCCTTGTTCTTGGCCCCTTGTTCTTGATTCCTTGTTCTTGTTCCCTTGTTCTTGGCCCCTTGCTCTTGTTCTTGTTCTTGGTCCTTGTTCTTGATTCCTTGTTCTTGTCCTTGTTCTTGGTCCCTTGTTCTTGTCCCTTGTTCTTGGTCCCTTGCTCTTGATTCTTTGTTCTTGGTCCCTTGTTCTTGATTCCTTGTTTTTAGTCCCTTGTTCTTGTCTCTTCTTCTTGGTCCCTTGTTCTTGTCTTGTCCTTGTCTTCTTGTCTCCTTGTTTTGTCCCTTGTTAATGTTCTTGTCTCCTTGTTTCTTGGCCCCTTGTTCTTGTCTCTCTTCTTGGGTCCCTTGTTCTTGATTCTTTGTTTTTGGTCCCTTGTTCTTGTCTCCTCCTTGATTCCTTGTTCATGGTCCCATGTTCTTGGCCCCTTGTTTTTGGCCCCTTCTTCTTGATTCCTTGTTCATGGTCCCTTGTTCTTGTCTCTTGTTCTTGGTCCCTTGTTCTTATTCCTTGATCTAGATCCCTTGTTCTTGATTCCTTGTTCTTGTTCGATCTTGTGTCTTTGTGTATCAGTTTCTTGTTCTCATGTTTCGTTTCGTGGGTTTGCTTCACCGGTTCGAATAACTATCCAAATGAGATGTTCTGCAGCCATCTTATTATTATAATTTTTTGTATTTGTTTCTTTCTACATATTTCCAGTATGAGGGAGAAGTTGGATGCTGATAACGAGAAGGAGCACATGAGAGAAAGAAGAAAAGAAAAGATAATAATGATAATAATAAGAGGGAGAGGGAGAGGGAGAGGGAGAAGGAGAGGAGAGGAGAGGAGAGGACATGAGAAAAAGGAAAAGAAGCAAATGAGAGGAAATAGATACAAAGATAAATAGAAATGGATAGATGGATAAATAGATCGAGAGAGAAGAAAAACGTATGAATCAAGTGTGACACAAACACCTTAAAATGTCAAGAAATATAACACCAGATATCGGATACGTTAAACAACCAATAAATAATCGGATCGTAAATAGGCCTACTCAAATAAGGCAATTGAATTGACAAAGAGATAAATGACTAAATGAATAGAGGAATTACTGAATAAATAGACAGGTAAATGAATAAATAGAGGAAATAATAATCAAACCAAATATTTTGACTTGAATTCACTCAATTTTGCAAGTAAAAGAAAAAAACTTTTCACATGTGCGGGTTTGTTTGGATTCATAATATGATACAATAATTTTCTGCATCGCGAACTTACACGGAAAGTATCCTCTAACAAGAGAGAGGCGAACACGCGAGCTCTTTTCGGAGGCAGCTTTCGAGGACAAGTGAAGTGCAACGCTGCTTGCCTTCGAATGCTTGCTCATTCTCGCAATCCCTTGCTTGGCGATGCACTTATTAATTAACTTATTAGAAGGCTCTGCGAGGAAAATAATGTATTCGTTTGTCTATGTATTTGTTCGTACACACACATTCAAACACACACATACACACACACACACACACACACACACACACACACACATATATATATATATATACATGTATGTATGAATGTATATACATCTGTGCGTGTGTGTGTACTCATATGTTTAGATATCTATTTATTTATCTATTTATTTGTATATGCACACACACGCAAAACATTTACACCCTCCATCTCAACATCCAACCCCCTTCCCCCATCCAAAACCCACCCCACACACCCAAACAGCAACCCACAAACAAAGCCACCAAAAGGCCCATACACACAAAAACAAACAAAAAAACAAACAAAAACAAAAAACACGAAGAAAGTTCCCCCGCACAGCGTCCTCCTCGTCGTCGCGTGTTCCTTGCACAAAGGTGACGTGCAATTGCAACTCTCGCAGCCACGTCCTTTCAAGATGTGGAATTGAATTTCATGTGCGCTGTGCTTGTCTCTCCTGAAGTCTGATGGGCGTCAGTCAGATGGTGATAATAGCAATAACAGTAATGATAATGATAATGGTAATATTAATAACAATAATAACGATAATAGTTATGATAGTAATAATAATAATAATAATAATAATAATAATAATAATAATAATAATAATAATAATAATAACAATGATAATGATAATGGTAATATTAATAACAATAATAATGATAATAGTTATGATAGTAATAACACTAATAATAATAATAATAATAATGATAATAATAATAATAATAATAATAATAATAATAATAATAATAATAATAATAATAATAATAATAATAATAATAATAATAATAATAATAATAATAACGATAATGATAATAATGATAATAATAATGGTAACAATAATGATATTGATGACAATAATGATTATAACTATAATAATGATAATAATATTGATATTGAAAACAGCAATACAATAAAGATGATAATGATGATAAGAATTCTATTGAGAATGGTAATAATAACGATAATAGTAGTAGTAATGATAAAAAATATAAATGATTATAATGATAACAAAAATGATAGTGATAATAATTTGATGATAACACTAACAATGATAATAATATCAATACTATTAAAAACAATAATAATGACGATAACAGCTATGATGAGACTACTGCTACTTCTATACTACTATTGGTATTAATGATAGCGATAGCACGGATAGTTATGTTAATAATAATAATAATAATAAAAAAGTAATAATAGCAATAGAAATAAAGTAGAAATAATTGTCACCATTACCGTAGTTCTTATCGCAATAATTTATCCCAATTGCTAGAAATAATTAAGAGGTTACGTGCATTTCATTCACAAACAAACAAAATCTCACGTATTGCATATGTCCTTAATATGTTGGCACCAAAATAACAGATGTTCTTGCGTTATCTCATCCTCCCTCCTTCCCCTTCCTCATTTCTCCCTCACACCTTCTCCCTTCCCTCCCCTCTCCCTCCTTCCACTTCCCTCAACCCTATTCCTCCCCTCTCATCTTCCCTTCCCCTTCTCTTACCGTTTTCTACTCCCCCCCTCTGTCCCTCCTCTCACCCCCTCCATTCCCCCTCACTTCTACCCTCCACACCTTCCCCCCCCTCCCGTCCCTCCTCCTTTCTTTCCCTTTCCCCCTTCCCCTCCACACCACCTCCCCTCCCTCCTCCCCTCCCCTAACACCCTTCTCTCCTCCCTCCTCTTTCTTCCCACAACCAATATTCTCATTACAAATAATCCTTTTTAGAAATTTCGAAATATATTCCAAGAAGAAGCCAATCGCGAACGGCCGCTGAATACAAAAAAAGGCAAAGAAAAAGAAAAATATGAAAAGCGGGCGGAAGGGAGGGGGGGGGGGGGGGGAGACCGTCAAGGGATACGGAATTAAACATAATTCGCTCACGGGGGTGTCTACGTTAAAAAGGCGTGAAGCTAGATTTATGCATAAAATTTCAGATTTCATTCCTTAAATGTTGTTGTTCGCATTGTTATCATCATTAAGTATCGCTATTAACATAAATATCTATCATCATCGTTATCATTATCATCATTACCTCTAGTGTTATCATCTTTACTAATCCATTACTTTTGTTATCGTAATCATTTTTATTACTGTTATGATTATTATTATTGTTATTATTATTATTATCATCATTATTATTATCATTATATTATTATTATTATTATTATTATTATTATTATTATTATTATTATTATTATTACGAGTAATAGTAGTAGTACAGTACTATCATCATTATTGCTATTATCAACATTATTAATCCTGTTACTATTACCATCATCATCACTACGATAATGATGACAAACATTTATCATTATTGTTATTATTGTAATAATTGTTATCGTTATCATCATCATTAATATCATTACTATCATTATAATCATTGTCGCTACCATCATCGTTATTATTATCATTGTTATTATTATTATCATCATCATCATCATTAGGAGTAGTAGTAGTAGTAGAGATAGTGGTAATGGTAGTAGCAATAATATTACTACTATTATCATTATTGGTAACACCATTATACTGATAACAGTAAGGATAGTGATAAGGACAGATATATTACCACCTCTATTACCACTACTAGAAATGATGTTAATAGTGATAATGATGATAATGATAATAATAATGATAATAAAATAATGAGGATAATGATAATAATGATAAAAAATAATGATAGAAATAATCATTATGATAATGATAATAACAATAATGATTATAATTATAATGAAAATAATAGATATATATTAATAAAAGTAATGCTAATAATAACAATGTCAATAATAACAATGATACTACTACTACTACTTCTACTGCTATTTAATGATAGCCGTAATAATGCTGAGAACTATAATGATTCTATAGAAAAGGGTAATGCTAATGACAATGATAACAAAAAACATGGTGAGAATGAGAATTGATAATGATACTATCGATAATGACAATAATAATAAAGATAATGAAAACAATGACTCAACTACTGCTTCAACCCTCAAGTCGAAGCATAACATTATCCTTAACAAAACAACAACAACTACCCACCATTTTCCTAACAAACAATGACAAGAACAGAAAGATCCAAAGAAGGAAAATAGGCCTAGAAGGGGTTATGACGTATTAAACGTAACAAAGACACGCACAAATGCCTGGTAATCTTGTCATAGGCCTACGGTATGTACGTGTGTTGTAATATAAGCTTTTAACTCTCACTAAATTAAAAAAGTTTTAATTTCTCTCCATTAAAACTCGAAACGGTCTTTTCTTCCGACTCAACGCACAACCATTTTGTTTTCATTTTTCAAAAATATATTTCCTTTTTTTTGCCGGGGGAGGGGTAGCTTTCACCTTGTTTTGTTCTTGTTTTTCCTTCCTGAATCAGGTATAAAAAAATTGTTTTCCAAAATGTTCTTTCATTCTTTTTTTCTCTCTCCCTCCCTATTTCTCTCTTTCGCTATTTATCTATGTCTCTATATGTCTATCTACTTTGTTACATATATGGCTATCTATCTATTTATTTTGTTACATATATGGCTATCTATCTATCTTCTTATATATATATATATATATATATATATATATATATATATATATATATATATATATATATATATATTATATTTAATGTGTGTGTGCGTGTGCGTGTGCGTGTGCGTGTGCATGTGCGTTTGCGTGTCTATATATATATATATATATATATATATATATATATATATATATATATATATATATATATATATATATATATATATATAGACACAAACACACACACACATGTATGACTAAAGACCTCGAGAGGCCCACCAATTCCCTGAGGAGGAAAAGCCATGTGTCGCGGGCGAATGATTCCCTCACACGTCGCAGGAGCGGCCAAATAACCAGCGAAATTAAGAAAATCACATTAAGCGTTTATGCTTTAAGTGTGTGCGAGATCTAACGCCGAAAAGTTGAGTCAATTCGAAGAAGGAAAAAGTCTGGGGAATAATTGAATTAACTTCAGAAAATCTAAAAGCTAGAGAGTTAGTTACAGTAGACTTGCTTGGTGGACTTATTTTTGCAGCATGCTTTACTTATTCCATTTTTTTTTAAATTTCGGTTTTGAGGTAATGAGTGATTTTATTCTTGTTTCAACTATGTGTGTATTCGTCTTTCCACTGGTTTAATTTTAATGTTTTATTGTCAATCTAATTGTCATTGTTTTCTTATAATAATAATAATAATAATAATGATAATAGTAATAATAATAATAATTATCATTATTGTTACCATAATTATCATTATCCATATCATCATTATCGTCATCACTGATATCACTGTCATCATTATTATCATTATCATGATTATCACCATCCTTGTTATCAGTTATATTATTATAATCATCACTATTACCATCGTTATCTTTACTAGTGTTATTGTTATTATTATCATTCTGATCATTACCATTATCATTCTCATTACTATTATCATCATCATGCTCATTATTAATTCAAATTAATGTTCCACGAATTATAAGTCCGTGAAAATGCTACACTCAAATATTACCCTAATTAAACGCTGTCCTTAATAAGAAATTGGGAATGCCATTTGCCCATATCAAAGCAAAATTCCATTCTTATTAAATATTGTGATCAAACTGAAAAATGAAAGCTTTGACAATTTCGATTCGTACATCTGGCATTTGATGTGTGTGAAATGTATAGATATTAGAAGTTTTGTCTTTGATGATTATTTTTGTTATTACCATTAACATCATCACTTCATCACATCACCATTTATCTGCATCGTTTTTCTTATCGTTATCATCATCACCGTTATTATATCATTATTATAATAATGTTATTACTACGATCATTATTATTGTTATTATTGATGTTATCATCATTATCATTATTATTATTGTCGTTATTATTATGATCATTATTATTATTACTATTATCTTTATCACCTATGTTCCTGTTGTTATTGTCATTATTATCATTATTACTATTATCATCTTCGTTAATGTTATTTTTTATTGTTGTTATTGTTATCATTATTATTGTTACTATCTTTAATATAATTATTACTATTATCATTATCATTATCACCACCATTAGTGTTATTATCATTATCACTATTATCATTGTTGTTGTTATTGTTACAATTGTTATTACTGTTATTGCCATTGTTACCCTCATTATCATCAATATCACTTAGTATCATGAAAGGTTCCATGCTTATTCAAACTAATCTTACAGAAATCTATCGTTGGATCTTCTATTTTGTGTTGTTATTTTTGTATCGTATAAGGTATCAATATAGTTCGAACGCTATCTTACGCACAGCATATTTTTACCGAAAATTTGCCTGAATTGAAATGAAATAATTTTAAGTGTTTTAGAATTAAGTAGAAAAATGTGATATTTCATGAGTTTTTTTTTTGATGGGAGAAAAGGATATCCTACTAGTAAAATATTAAAGATAAGAAAAGATATCTCTCGCTCTTACTGATCATTGAATGTAAGGAATTAAGAAACTATTTGCACAAGGTATGATATGCATGTATGTGTGTTGACTGTGTTTGACTATGTTTCCACTTTCGAGGAAAAGGAGAAAGTTTGAGAATTTACAGCTTAGAGGGAACTGTTTTATTCAATGTCTGTAATCGCATATTTCCGGAGAATTATACTTACACACACACACACACACACACACACACACACACACACACACACACACACACACACACACACACACACATGCCGGGAATCTAGTAATCAAGTATTCATACACTTTGCTATCAATCCCCAATTCATCTCTAACAAATCCAAATAAACACGAGGTATAAAAATTTACTACGCCCAACAAACAAACAAAAACAAAACGCAATTACACACAACACGCTATCAAAAAGATTTATACACAAAAAAAAAATAAAACAACAACAGCAAACAAAAACCCACAGAAATATAACCCCCGTAATGCCACTACCATTTCATCATCACACACAACAACAACAACAACAATAAAAGCAACAAAAAAGAAACTCCAGAACGTTCAATCACAGCCTCTAAGATACCCTCTCACATGAGTCTTAATTCCCCCTCATAACGCAAGAGAATAGTAATCAAAATAGCCCCTAAGTTATCAAGGAAGGTCGATTCACCGAAAAGGAAACAGGGACTTGGAGGATGTATGTTTAATTAGAACTGTCGGGAAGCCGGGACAGGGGGGGGGGGGGATGGAGGAGAGGAGGAGGGGAGGAGGGAGGGGAGGGGTGGGAAGGGAAGGGAAAAGGAGAGGAAGGAGGGCGATGAAGACGAGGAGAAGGAGGTATGTGGAGGAGAAGGAGTGTGAGGAGGAGTATGAGTATGAGGAGGAGGAGGAGGAGACCGTGGAGGAGAAAGTGAGGAGAAAAGGGAGGAGGAGGAGGAGGAGGAGGAGGAGGAGGAGGAGGAGGAGGAGGAGGAGGAGGAGGAGAGAAGAAGAAGAAGAAGAAGAAGAAGAAGAAGAAGAAGAAGAAGAAAAAGAAGTGGAGGAGGAGAAGAGGCGAATGAATGAGGAAGAAGAGGAGGAGGGACGAACAAAAAAGGAAGAGGGATGAATGAAAGAGGAGGAAGAAAAGGAGAAGGAAACAATGAAGAGGAGGAGGGACACATAAAGGTGAAAGAGCAGAAGGATGGATGAATGAAAGAAGTGGAAGAGTGTGGAAGAATAAAAAAAAAGAATCTGTAGCGAAGAGGAAAACGCATTCAACAGAAAGGAACGGTACACGAACATGGAGGAAAGGGAGAGGGAGAATGAGAACGTTAGGGGGAAGGAGACAGAGGGAGAGGAGACAGAGGGAGGGGAAAAGGGGGGGAAGAAAAACAGTCTTGAGGGGAGGCCTGCGGTTACGAGACGGAGGGACGAGGCGGGTGAGTAGAGCTGCACAGAAGGGGAGCGAGATTGTGGTTGGGAAACCTTACTCCTGGCGGAAAGGGAAGGGAGGTTGTGCTGTGTGTTTGGCTGAGCGATAGAGAGCGGCTGCGGACGAGGGGAAGAGGGGAGAGAGGGAGAGAGAGGAGGAGGAGGAGGAGAAGGAGGAGGAGGTAGAAGGGAGGAGAGAGGAGGAAGTAGAAGGGAGAGAGAGGAGGAGGAGGAGGAGGAGGAGGAGGTAGAAGGGAGAGAGAGGAGGAGGGAGGAGGTAGGAGAGAGAGAGGAGAGAGAGAGAGAGAGAGAGAGAGAGAGAGAGAGAGAGAGAGAGAGAGAGAGAGAGAGAGAGAGAGAGAGAGAGAGAGAGAGAGAGAAGAGGAGTCGGAAGGGAGAGAGAGGTGGGTGGGGGGGGGGGAAGGGAGAAAGGGAGAGTTGGAGGGAGGGAGGAAGAGAGGGAGAAGAATGAGAGATCGAGCGAGCAAGAGAGAAAGAGAGAAAAAGAACATAAGGAAAGAAGAGAGAAAGAGAAAAAGGATAAACAAAGAGAAAGAGAGAGAGAGAGAGAGAGAGAGAGAGAGAGAGAGAGAAGAGAGAGAGAGAGAGAGAGAGAGAGAGAGAGAGAGAGAGAGAGAGAGAGAGAGAGAGAGAGAGAGAGAGAGAGAGAGAGAGAGAGAGAGAGAGAGAGAGAGAGAGAGAGAGAGAGAGAGAGAGGAGAGAGAGAGAGAGAGAGAGAGAGAGAGTTGAGAATGGGGATGGGAAAAATATTTAAAAACAGAATGACACAGATCAATGAAAACATAAACACACAGACAGATGCATAAATATCCAAATAGGTGGTAAAGCAGAAATAAGATTTGAGAAGATAGAAAAAAAACACTGAAATGGCGACTGTATAAAAGTGTAACGTCAATACACACGTGCTACCCGTATCCCATAAAAGAAAAAGAAGAAAAAGAAAATAAACATGAAATATTTATTCAGCTTCCCCCCTAAAATAAAATCCAAAGAGAAAGGAAGAGAAAATGAAGAATAAAAAACAACAACAACCGAACCCAACCATCTATTTCCCGTGAAAAAAACGAGAGAAAATCTGCAAGACTCGGGTACTCACGCAATACGCTGAGGGTGACGTTGGCAGCCACAGCGGTACCGAGGCCGTTGTCAGCGTCACAGGTGAACACGTGGCCGTTGTCCTCACCGCGGGGCCGCACCTCCAGCTCCGACCTGGGGGAGCGGGCGGGGGGAGGGGGGAGACTTGTTAGTAAAGGCGGTGGAAAGGGTGGGTTAAGTGGGTTAGGGTGGGTTGAAGTGGGGATGCGGGGGGGAGGGGACTGGAAGATGGAGGAGACAAGTTCTCTGTAGAACACACATACAAACACACACACACACACACACACACACACACACACACACACACACACACACACACATATATATATATATATATATATATATATATATATATACATATATATATATATATATATATATATATATATATTTATATATATATATATACTTATATGTGTATATACACACACACACACACACACACACACACACACACACACAACACAACACACATACATATATATATATATATATATATATATATATATATATATATATATATATATATATATATATATATATATATATAATATATATATATATATATATATATATATATATATATATATATATATATATATTATATATATATATATATATACTTATATGTGTATATACACACACACACACACACACACACATATATAGGTGTGTGTGTGTGCGTGTCTGTGCGTGCGAGAGAGGAGCAGCCCTGGCGAAGAATGCGACCGCCAGCTAACGCAACGAGGCGATCGGGTGGAGCGTCCGCGTATCCTCAGCAACTTCTCGTGAAATTCAGACCACACTCGGAGACAAAAAAGCTGAGCCTCGATGAATGCCTCGGTACCTTTCCTCCTTTCCGTCCGTCTTGTAAAGGAAAACTTTTCCCCCGAATGTCCCTTGTGGGTTGTTTATTTGAGAGTTGACAGGAAAAGTTTGTCCTCAGAAATACAACTTGGGCAAACCGCATATAAGCAAGTGATCCTACTTTGAAGGGAAGATGGGACGAGAGAAAACAATTCCCGTCCCTTTGCTTCTAACAATAGGAAGCGAAATGGGCAGGAGTTTGTCTTTCGGAGTCTCCTGCGCCCGCTCGGCCCCCCCGCCCTCCCCGGCGAGGCGGCGGTAATTGAATCGGCGGAGGCGCGGCTTGCAAGTGCGTTGTTTCAGTACTCGCCGTCTCTGCCGTGCAAGTTGAATGCAGCCGTCGCCTCGAGGCTAACCGTATTGGATAACAAAGATTAGGAATAACACCAACTTGTCGGCCGTAAAAGCTACAACTTTCTTGATGTCCGCGCCCATTCTGGCCAGGGAGGCTGTCAGTGGCCGTAAAGACGAAAGCACCTTCGAATGGGCGCTGAGGATGCTCTGGCTCGGGAGATGAAACCCGTCTTGCAGGCGAGTGATATCTCGTGTCGTTACTTCATGGGTGATAAAGGCGAGGGTAATGTGTTGATGGGCGCGCATGATATGCGTGCATGATCATATCC
>NW_020872027.1:55000-62500 GCF_003789085.1 Penaeus vannamei
CAGAGAGAGAAAGAGAGACCGTAAGAACGAAAGAAGAAAAGACAGACAGAGACAGACAGCCAAGCCGACAAACTGATACAGAAAAAAAAGAGAGAGTGAATAGGCCAAAAAAAAAAAAAAAAAAAAAAAAAAAAAAAAAAAAAACGCGGCGAAAGGATTAACCAACATGGCGATGCTTATCCGAGTGGAAACACATCAGGCCACGAATTCGTTGCCGCAATATTTGTATATTTACTTCTTTTGCTTTTTAACTTTTTTTTCTCTCTCCTCTCTTTCTGGTTCTTTAGTTCTCTTCGTCTCTTTATTTTTTTTTTGGCTTTTCTTGCTTTCGTTCTCTGATTCTGTCTCTGTCTGATTGTTTCGCTGTTTCTTTCTCTCTCTCTCTTTCTCTCTTCTCTCTCTCTCTCTCTCTCTCTCTCTCTCTCTCTCTCTCTCTCTCTCTCTCTCTCCTCTCTCTCTCTCTCTCTCTCTCTCTCATCTCTCTTTCTCTCTCTTTCTCTCTTCTCTTTCTCTCTCTTTCTCGTCTCTTCTCTCTCTCTCTCTCGATCTTTCTCTCTTCTCTCTCTCCTCTCTCTCTCTCTCTTCTTCTCTCTCTCTCTCTCTCTCTCTCTCTCTCTCTCTCTCTCTATCTATCTATCTATCTATCTATCTCTCCCTGCCTCTCACATGTTATTCTCTAAATATCTAAATATCTCTTCATCTATCTATGGTTCTACCTAAAAAGAGAAAGAGTGAAACAAAAAATACATGAGAATAATTTTCAAAAATCTATCTGTCTCTGTATCTATCAAAGAAGAGAAGGAGAGCGAGAGAGAAAAAGTACAAAGGTAAGAGAAACAGAAATAGAGATAGGAAGAGAAGTAGAAAGAGAAAGATAAAGAGAAGCAGGAATAGAAACAGAGAGAAAAATGGAAAGAAAAACAAAAGCAAGAGCAAAAAGAAACAAAGAGAAACAAAAAGATAATACAGAGAGAGAGAAACAGAGATGGAAATAGATAGAGAAAGAGGAAGAGAAATAGAGAGAAACAGAAATAGAAAGAGAAATAGAGAGAAACAGAAATAGAAAGAGAAATAGAGATACACAGAGAGAAAGGAAGAGAAATGAAACAGGAAGAGAAACGGGAATAGAAAGATAGACAGAGAAATAGGAAGAAAAACATGAATTGAAACAGAAAGAGAAATAAAGAAACAGAACGAGAAATAAAAAGAAATAGATAGAAAAACAGAGAAACTGAAATAGAAACTGGAAAAGAAACCGAAAGAGGAATAAAGAAGAAGGTAGAGAAACAGAAATAAATTTAGATAGAAACAAAAAGAAATTGAAAAAGAAATAAGAGAAATAGAAAAAAAGAAACAAGAGAAATAGAAAAAAACAAGAAGAGAAATAGAAAAAAAAGGAACAAAGAGAAATAGAAAAAAGGAAATAAAAAAACAAGAAGAGAAACGGAAAGGAATTGAAATAAAACAGAAAGAGCCACAGAAGAGACACCGGCCCGCGGCTCCGGCTTATAAATCGTCCGGTTAAGAGAACAAACGGCGACCCTCCGATGCCGGCCCTTAAATCTGCAACTTTGCAATATAAACAACAACTTTGGCCGTAGGTTTTGCGTCGCCGGGCGATGTTACGAAGGCGGTGCGGCAGAGGGACGAAGCCGAAGTCGGAGTCACGGGAGAATTAGGAGATGGAGGGAGAGGAGGGAGGGAGGGAGGGGGAGGGGGTAGAGAGGGAAGGAGGGGAGAATTAGGAGATAGAGGGGGGGAGGGGAGGGAGGGGGAGTGGAGATGGGAGGGGAGAAGGGAGGGGGAGGGGAGAAGGGATGGGGGAGGGAGGGAAGGAGGGAGAAGGGGGTGGAATGGGGTAAGGGGAGGGGGAGGTGGAGAGGGAAGGAGGGGGTTGGAGAGGGAATGAAGGGGTGGAAAGGGGGAGGGAGGGAGAGGGTAAGTGGGAAAGGGAGGGAGAGGGGAGGGTAAGGGAAAGAGAGGGAAGGGTAGAAAAGGAGGGAGGGAGGGCGAGGGGGAGGGAGGGGTAGGGCGAGGGGGGAGGTGGAGGGAGGGATAGAAAGGGAGGGAGAAGAGGAGGGAGGGCGAGAGGAAAGAGGGAGAGGGAGAGAGAGGCAAGGAAGAGGGCAGGAGGGAAAAGGAGGGAGCTAGGTAAGCAGGGGGAGGGAAAGAGAAAAGGAGAGTGAGGAGGAGAAATAGAAATAGAGATAGAGCCAGAAACAGAGACAGTGCCAGAGACAGCGACAACGAAAACGACAGTGACAGTGACAAGGCCAGAGAGACAGCCACAGCCACAGAAAGTGAGACGGAAGGCCAGTCATCCTGTCGCCGCCGCCGCCGCCGCGTTGTGAATGGCGGCGTGTGGCGACCGCGGGTTTGTTTACATCCGGGGTCCGGGCTGGTTGAGTGTTGCTGTCTTGGGGTCCAATTGTTTAAGGTTGATTGGGGGTTGTGTTTGTTTTCCTGTTAATTAGATGCATTTTTTTTTCTTTAGATCAGTTGCTTGCATCTTGAATATCTCTGTTATGATATACTGAATGCACACACACATTATGTTGTGTGTGTGTGTGTGTGTGTGTGTGTGTGTGTGTGTGTGTGTGTGTGTGTGTATGTGTGTATGTATGTATGTATGTATGTATGTATGTATGTATATATATAATATATAATATATATATATATATATATACATACATACATATTATATATACATACATATACATACATACATACATACACAATACATATATAAACACAAAGAAAGCTTCAGATTGCACACAAGTCTCATTGACAATCAATCTTGACTTTCAACAATAAAGTCCAGACGCAAATAACTCGAAGGATATTGCATGCAACGCTAAACTATTTATATTGTGAACAATTAATTACCTTGCAATGTGACTGTGTCTCGCCTTTGTGAAATCGGACACGGAATTAATGCGATTGCAACTTTTTTTTTTTCTTTCTTTATCGCTTTGTCTCCCGTTTTAGGTTTTCTTTTTCCTTTTCCTCCTTTCCTCTCCCTCTCTCCTCTTTCCCTCTTTTATATCTGTTTCTGTCTTTTTTTATCTGTATTGCCCTTTCTCGCTCATTCCCCCGCTCTAGTCTTTTTTCTTTCTCTTCTCATTCTCTCTCTCTCTCTCTCTCTCTCTCTCTCTCTCTCTCTCTCTCTCTCTCTCTCTCTCTCTCTCTCTCTCTCTCTCTCTCTCTCTCTCTCTCTCTCTCTCTCTCTCTCTCCCTCCTCTCTCTCTCCCTCTCTCTCCCTCCCCCTCCTCCCTCCCTCCCACTCCCTCCCTCCCCTCCCTCTTCTCACCTCCCTCTCCCTCCCCCCCACTCCTCCCTCTCCCTCCTCTCCCCTCCCCCCCTCCCTCTCCCCCGTCTCTCCCCCCCCCCCCACCCTCCCCACTCTCTCTCTCCCTTGTTTTTCCAAATATAAAACAAAAAATCCTTCCGATCCAGAGATAGAATTCAAATGATTATTTTAATGAGGAAGTAGCCGGGGGTTCGAGCTATTACGGCCGAAGCCAATGGCAGGGAAGCGAACACCTTATGTTCCGGAAAAGTCGGCTTCGTTTTGATTGTTTATTTATGATCATTTTTATGTATGATTTTTATTATTTTATTGTTGTTCATTATTTTTGTTATTATATTTTTTATTATTATTATTTTTATTATTTTATTATATTATGTATTATTTATTATATTTATTTATTATTGTTATATTTATTGTTATATGGTTTTATTACTTTCTTTGTTTATTCCTTTTGTTTGCTTGTTGTGTTTACTATTTAGTGATATAAATATGTATTGTAAAAAAAGGGAAACTTTTTGGGTAATTATATTTATTACCTTGACTTTGCAGAGACCTTTTCTTATGTATATATTACGTCTAATTCATGTTCGCATTTATCCTTCATCTGAAAACTTTTAGTTATAGGTCTAAAAAATATAATTATATATTCAAGCCAAGTAACGTTATTTTTTCATTTATCATTTTTGTTTTTTAATTTATTTGTGTGCTTGATTATTCACAAACGTTATTTTCTTTTTTTTCCAGAATTCATATGTTCGTGATATGAGAAATTTCTTTTCTTTTTATCTTTTTTTTTTTTTTTTCATTTTTCTCAGAATTCATTTGTGTCTTCAACAGTTCAGATCTTCCATTCATTATATTTTTTTCATATTAATTTGTAACCACAATTATTCAGAAACGTTATTTTTCTTTTTTCTGAATTTATTTGTGTCTTTCATATTTAAGATACGTTACTTCCAATTATATTTTTCAGGATTCATTTTGTCTATAATATTTCATAATCATTATTTTTCATTTATCTTTTTTCAGGATTAATTTATGCCTTCAATTATTCAGAAACATTATTTCTCATATTTTTCAGAATTCATCTGTCTTTGATATTTCATAAACGTTATTTTCATTCTACTTTACTTTGTTGTGTCGTAATTATTCACAAACGTTGTTTTTGATTTTTAAAGAATAAATTTGACCGAATTAATATTTTTCAGAATTAATTTTATTTAATTGTTCAATAGTTCAAATTTATTTTATTTATATATATATATATATTATATATAATATATATATTATATTTAATATTATTTTTATTATAGATATATATATATATATTATTTAATATTTTTTTTTTTTTTTTTTTTTTTTTTTTTTTGTGTAGAACTCTTTTTAATTATTCAGGAAACGTTATTTTCATTTTCTTAGAATTTATTGTGTCTTTCATATGTCAGGAACGTTATTTCATTGATGATAATTTTCAGAATTCATTGTGTGTCCTTAACTATTCAGAAACGTATTTTCATATTTGGAATTCATTATATTCAGTTTTTTTCTGAATTCATTATCCTTAATAATTGATCATTTATCTTTTCAGAATTTAGTGTGCCTTTAATTTTTTTTCGGAATTCATTCGTGTCCTTAACGATTCAGAAACGTTATCTTTTATTTAACATTATATTTTTTTCAGAATTCAACTCTGCCCTTCAATATTTTTCATTTCAGAATTTTGTCTCTCATATTTCAGAAACCTTATTTTTCATTTATCTTTTTCAGAATTCAGGTCTTTAATTATTCAGAAACGTTATTTTTCTTTTTTTTCAAAATTCATCTGTGTCCGTAATATTTTTCATTTATCATATTTTTTTCCGAATTAATTTGTGCCTATCAATATTCTTCATTTATCGTATTTTTTTAGAATTAATTTTGTCTTCCATATTTCAGAAACGTTATTTTTCATTTATCTTTTTTTTTCAAAAACGTTATTTTTCATATTTTTCAAAATCATCTAGTTCTTAATATTTCATGTTTTTTCATTTATCATATATTTTCCGAAATAATTTCTGCCCATCTATATTCTTTATTTATCGTATTTTTCTTAAAATTAATTTTGTCTTTCATATTTCAGAAACATTATTTTTCATTTGTCTTTTTTTAATCAGGAATTATTCAGAGTTATTTTTCATTTTTTCAAAAATTCATCTTTTTCTAATATTTCAGAAACATTAATTCAAAATTTTTTTCAGATTCTCTGCCCTCATTTCGGCTCGCTCACGCCCCCCGTTCCATCTTTAAGAAGCTGTCATGTCTGGGAGAAAAGGACGAGAGATGACTTAAGCAATCTTGGGCTTATAAAACTCCTGCTCAAGTTGTTAAACAAAAATATCTTTTCTCTCCCTCGCCCACTCTCCCGGCCGTCTCCTGTCTCTCTTTCTCTCTCTCTCTTGTCTCTGTGTCTGTCTGTCTGTCTGTCTCTTTTCTCTCTTCTCTTTCTTTCTCTCTGTCTCTCCTCTCTCTCTCTCTCTCTCTCTCTCTCTCTCTCTCTCTCTCTCTCTCTCTCTCTCTCTCTCTCTCTCTCTCTCTCTCTCTCTCTCTCTCTCTCTCTCTCTCTCTCTTCTCTCTCTTCTCTCCTTTCTCTCTCCTCTCCTCTTCTCTTTCTTCGCCATTAAGAAGAGACTATTATTAATGTCTTATCGAGTGACACCTTGTCTATTTTTTTGGGGGGTGGAGATGGAGGGGGGGTGGCAAAGAGGAATTTAACGCCAGTCACGACATGGAAATATGTTAAGATGATGTTGTAAAGAAAAAGAGGAAGAAGAGGGGAAGAAAGAGGGAGAGGGGGGATTGGGACGGGAGTGAGGGTTAAAGGAGGCGAAGGAAGGGAAGTGGGGAGAAAAGGTAAAGGAGAAGGGAAAAGGGAAAGGAGAGATAGGACAAGGAAGGATAAGGGAGATGGAGAAGGGGAAATTGGGGTTTATGAGAGGGAAGGGGAAGGGAAGGGGAAATAAGCCGATGAGAGGGGAAAGAAGGAGAGAATGAACTAAAAAGACGAGAAAGAAGGGAAATAGGCAGAGGAGAAGGGAAAGAAACAGAAAATAAACAGAGGAAAGGGAAAAAGAAAGGGAATTGACAGAGGAGAGGGAAAGAAAAGGAGAAATAAGCAGAGAGAAAAAGAAAAAATAAACAGAGGAGAGGGGAAAGAAGGAGAGAATGAACTAAGAAGAAGGAAAAGAAAGGGAGAAGAGAAGAGAAAGGGAAAGAGAGTGGAATGAAGTGAGAAGGTGATATAGCGGATGAAAGGGGAAGAAGAGACGGAATGATAGAAGAGAAATGAAGAATAATGAGAAAGGATTTGGGGAATGAGAGGGGAAAGGAGGGGGGGATAAGGGGGGAGTGGAGCAGCAGGTGAGTTTACAGAAGTTTCCGTTAAAATCCCGTTTTCTGTTCGTAAAAGCGCGAGCCGTTTCCCGTTTTCTGTATTGCGCATCTGGTTGTTAATGATGGCGATTGTTATTATTAGGATTTTTGTTATTATCTTGCAGTGATTATATTATTGTGATCATCATTATTGTTATTTTGGTTGTCATTGTCATCACCACCATCATCATCGTTATCGTCATCATCATCACCATCATTATCATCATCGTTAATCACCATCATTATCATCATTTAATCATTATCTTTATTTTACATATATCATAGTTATCATTGTCATTGTTATTGCATTATTATTGTTATTGTTATTATTATTATTATTATTATTATTATTATTACTATTATTATTATTATTATATTATTATATTATTATTATTATTATCATCATCATTATTGTTATTATTGTCATTATTATTATTATCATTACTATCATTATCATTATTATTATTATCATTTATTATATCATTATTGTCATTGATATATCTTATTATTATTATTAGAGTTATCATTACCATCATTATTGGATAATTATGTCCAGCGTTTCTGCTCCGAGTGACCGGGTCTAAAGCATCATTAAGATTAATTGTTTTGTTGTTTTTGTTCGGTGAAATGGACCGAATGTAGACATGCGTGTGTACATGTTTGTGTATGTGAGGACTTGGCATGTGCGTATTTGTGTCGGAAAGGAATGTTTATGTGTGTGTGTGTGTGTTTGTATGTGTGTGTTGTATCATATGTTGTATGTGTGTATGTGTATGTGTATG
>NW_020872027.1:75000-81324 GCF_003789085.1 Penaeus vannamei
AGGGAGAGGGAGGGAGAGTGGGAGGGGAGTGGGAGATGGAGAAGAGGAAGGGAGAGAGGGAGGGAGGAGGGAGGAGAAGGAGAGAGAGGGGGAGGGAAGAGGAGATGGAGAGGAGGAGGGAGAAGGAGAGGGAAGAAAGGAGGAGGAGAGGGGGAGGAGAAGGAGAGGAGGGAGAAGGGGTGGAGAGGGAGAGGGGGAGGAGAGGGAGAAGGAGAAGGAGAAGGAGGAGGTGAGGGAGATGAGAGTGAGAAAGGAGGAGGAGAGAGGAGAGGGAGAGGGGGGAGAAGGGGGAGGGGGAGGAGAGGAGAAGGAGGGAGGGGAGGAGAGGAGAAGGAGAAGAAGGTGAGGGAGAAAGAGAGGATAAGGAGAGGGAGAAGGAGAAGGAGAAAGAAGTGAGAGGGAGGGAGAAGGGCAGGGAGACGTGGGAGAGGGAGAGGGAGAAGAAGGAGAATGGGAAGGGGAGGGAAAAGAGAAGAAGAAAAAAGAAGAAGAGGAGGATGAAGAAGAGGGAGAAAGGGAGGGCGAAGGAGGGACAAGAAGAAGAGGAAGAATGGAGAGAGAAAATGAAAAAGAAAGAGAAAACACAAAGTAACCATAACGGAACACCCATAAGTAAGAGGAAACTGACTAGCGAAAAAAATGAAAATAGAACGATTGAGGGAAAACCAGATAATCAAAGGTTGCAGTAATGTAACGAAGGAGAGCAATTGCAAAGTGGAATTGAAAATTACCGAAGACTCGATCGCTTAATTACTCACTTTTATTTAATTAATGATTGCCTGCTCTTCGTCTCTTTCTCTTCGTCTCTCTTTTCGTCTTTCTTTTCTTCTTCTTCCTCCTCCTCTTCTTCTTCGTCTTTCTCTTTTCTTCTTCTTCTTCTTGTTCTTCCTATTCCTCTTCTTCTTCTTCACCTCCTTCTCCTACTCCTCCTTTTCCTTCTTCTTCTTCTTCTTTTCTTCTTCCTTCTCTTCTTTCTTCTTCTTCATCTTCTTCTCGTCCTTCTTCCTCTTCCTCTTCTTCTCTTCCTTTTTCTTCTTCCTCTTCTTGCCTTCTCCTCCTCCTTCTCCTTCTTCCTCTTTCGTAATTATCAGCCTGATGTCCCATTCTTTCGGGGGAAGGAGATGCTAAGCGCAAGGCCTCTCAGTGCCAATTCCACCCGGAAGCGGCACTCCTTGTCCTCAGTGCCACGGAGGGAAGGGAGGGAGGGGAGGGGAAGGGGGGGAGAAGATGGAGGGAAGGAGGGAAAGAGAGGAGGAGGAGTGGGGGGGATTAGGGAAGGGGGAGGGAGGGAGGGAAAGGGAGGGAGAGAGAGGAGGAAGGGGGGAGGAGGGAGGAGAGGGAGGGGAGGAGAAGGAAGATGGGAAAGGGAGGTAAGGGAGGAGGGGAAGAGAGGGAGATGAAGGAAGGGAGGGAAAGGGAGAGAGGAGGATGGGAATGGGATTGAGAGAGGGAGGGAAGGGAGAGAAGAAAGGGGAGGGAGAGGTGGGAAGGAGATGGAGGAAGGGAAGGAAAGAGGAGAGAAGGATAGAGGAGGAAGGGGAAGGGGGGGTGGGGAGAAGGAGAGAGGAGATGGAGGAAGGGAGGGAAAGGGAGAGGAGAGTGGAAGAGGGTAGAAGGAGATAAGGAAGGAGGAGAGGAGAATATGGGGGAGAAAGGGGGAGGGAGACGAAGAGAGAGAGAAAGGAGAAGGAGATGGCGAATGGAGGGAAAGAAAGAAAGATGAGAAAGAGAGAATAAAAAAAAAGTACGAGAAGGAAAGGGAGAGGATTAGAAGGAGGAGGAGAGGGGGAGGGAAGAAAAGAAAAGAGTAGAAAGAGAGAGGAAAGAAAAAGCGAAAGGAAACCAAAAAAATGGGATCGAAATTTGAAAAAGAGGGAAATTAGATAACATAAACGGATGGAAAAAACATAAACATAGACGCGATAATAATAATATAATAATAATAATAAAATAATAATAATAATAATAATAATAATAATAATAAAAAACTTATACACCTGTGTGTGTTATTGCATCTATGTATGCACGTGAGTTATCCTCATGTGCACGTACATACACCTGTCCTGCCGCACACAAGGTCTACATAAGCACAGCAAGACTTACATAAGCACAGCAAGGCCTACATAAGCACAGCAATGTCTCATAGCCACATAAGCACAGCAAGACCTACATAAGCACAGCAAGGCCTACATAAGCACAGCAATCTACATACGCAAGGAAAGCACAGCACCACATAAGCACAGCAAGGTCTACACACAAGCACAGCAAGATTACATAAGCAAGCAAAGCTACATAAGCACAGCAAGCCTACATAAGCACAAGCTACATAAGCACAGGCTTACACAAAGCACAGCCAAGGTCCACATAAGCACAGCAAGGCCTACACAAGCACAGCAAGACCTACACAAGCAGCAAGCAAGGCCTACACAAGCACAGCAAGGCCACACAAGCACAGAAGGCCTAAAAGACAGCAGAGCAAGGGCACACAGCACCTAAGCACATAAGCAACCACATAAGCACAGCAAGGCCTACACAAGCACAGCAAGACCTACACAAGCACAGCAAGGCCTAACAAGCAAGCACACGCAAGGCCTACACAAGCACAGCAAGGCCTACACAAGCACAGCAAGGCCCTACACAAGCAAACCTACACACAGCAAGGTCCACATACACAAGCACAGCAAGCACCTACACAAGCACAGCAGGCCTACACAAGCACACAGCAAGGCCTACACAAGCACAGCCAAGACCTACATAAGCACAGCAAGACTTACATAAGCACAGCAAGGTCACATAAGCACAGCAAGGCCTACACAAGCACAGCAAGGCCTACATAAGCACAGCAAGGGTCCACATAAGCCACAGCTACACAAGCAGCAGACCTACACAAGCACAGCAAGGCCTACACAAGCACAGCAAGACCTACATAACCACAGCAAGACCTACATAAAAGCACAGCAAGGTCCACATAAGCACAGCAAGGCCTACACAAGCACAGCAAGACCTACACAAGCACAGCAAGGCCTACACAAGCACAGCAAGGCCTACACAAGCACAGCAAGACCTACATAAGCACAGCAAGACTTACATAAGCACAGCAAGGTCCACATAAGCACAGCAAGGCTACACAAGCACAGCAAGACCTACACAAGCTAGCAAGAACCTACACAAGCCAGGCAAGGGCCTACACAAGCACAGCAAGGCCTACATAACCACAGCAAGGCCTACATAAGCACAGCAAGGCCTACACAAGCACAGCAAGGCATTGTCCACCATATCTCGGCGACTGAGAGCAGTCGGCGGGAGTAACTTTTCAGCAAGGGGAGGCCCGGTTTCTTGAGGAATTTCCACTCCGTCTTCGAAAGTTGGAACTCGTTAGGCGCTTTTTCTCCCCGAGACAAATGCTTGGAATGGTCATGAAACTTCTCTTTATGGAAATGAGAAAGCAAACTTGGGAAGAGGGGGGTCTGTGAGGGCTCTGCTGTGCCTGTCTGTGCTCGGCTTGTCTGTCTGCTGTGGTTGGGTGGCTGTGTTTGGTTGTTGTCTGTGGGTGTTGTGGTGTGGTTTTGGTTGTTCGTCTGTTTCTGTCTGTCTCTCTCTCTCTCTGTTTCTCTCTCTCTCTCTCTCTCTCTCTCTCTCTCTCTCTCTCTCTCTCTCTCTCTCTCTCTCTCTCTCCTCTCCTCTTCTTCTCTCTCTCTCTCTCTCTCTCTCTCTCTCTCTCACTCTCTCTTCTCTATTCTTCTCTCTCTTCTCTCTCTCTCTCCTCTCTCTCCTCTCTCTCTCTCTTTCTCCTCTCTCCTCTCTCTCTTTCTTCTCCGTCTCCTTCTCAATATCCTTCTCCCTTCCTATCATTCACCTTCTTTCCTCTCTCCCTCCTTTCGTCTCCTCTCTCTTCCCTTTCCTCTTCCCCTCTTCCTCTACCTCTTCCTGTCCCTCTATTTACCTTTGTCCCTCTTCCTGTCCCTCTTCTTACCTTTCTCCCCTTCTCTCTCTTTACCATCTTTCTCTCTTCCTCTCCCTCTCCCTCCCCTCCCTCCCACTCCCCTCCCCTCCCTCCCCTCCCCTCCCTCCCCTCCCTCCCCTCCCCCTCCCTCCTCCCTTTACCCCTCAGCCTTAGACACATGCAAAGATAGCGCTGACGCCACATGCACGTGTGTAATGGCTGTGTGGCTATATGTTTGTGTGTGAGAGAGAGAGAGAGAGGGGGGGAGGGGAGAGAGAGAAGAGAGAAAGGGAGAGAGAAAGATAGATAGATAGATAGAAGAGAATAGATAGAGATAGAGAGCGAGAGAGAGAGAAATAGAGATAGAGAGCGAGAGAGAGAGAAAGAGGTATAGAGATAGAGATAGATAGATTGAGAGAGAGAGAGAGAAAAGAAAGAAAGAAGATAGAGAGATAAAGAGATTGAGAAAGAGAAAGAGAAAGGGATAGAGGGATAGATAGAGAAAGATAGATAAAGGAGAGAGAGAGAGCGAGAACTCAAGAGAAATAGAAAGAGAGCGACAAAAAAAAAAAAGAAAAAAAAGGTCGAGCGAGAGAGCCTGCTGCCAGACCGCGTGACTGCAGGTGAGGGCGGCGTTTTTGGGCGGCGCACCTGAGGGGCTTAATCAGATGGGCGCGGGCGGGAGCGACGGGCGGGCGTGTCACGGGGCCTCAGGGCGGGGGATGCTGCTGGGGTCGTGGAGGGGGGAGGGGTGGGGGGGCTGTGGAGGGTTAGACTCGTGGGCGTATCTACGGGCTCGTGGAGTGTACGTGCGTGAATATGCAAATGTGTTTTTTTTCTTCTTCCTTCCTTCCTGCTTCCTCCTTCACTCTTCTTCCTTCCTCCTCTCCTGCTCTTTCTCCCTCCTCTCCCGTCCTCTCCTCTTTCTCTTCTTCCTCCCTCCTCCCTCCTTCCTCCTCCTCCTCCTACTCCTCTCTACTCTCCCCCCTCTTCCTCCTCCTCCTCTCCCCTTTCCTCCTCCTCCTACTCTCATCCTAATATCCTAATCAGAGCTTCTTCTGTTGATAGAAATAGGCAAAGAGAGAAACTAGAGATGAAAAAAAAAACAAACAAAGAAAAAAAAAATTTTTCCGTGATAGGGTTTTCAATTCCGTAGAATTTCTCAAACACTCCTTGTTAAGTTGTTATTGTTTATTTAATTATATATTGGTATTTCATCTTTGCAGTTAGTAGTATTTTATTATTTTTTTATTTAATATAGAGAGAAAGAGAGATGGAGAAATTAGTGAGAGAGAGAGAGAGGAGAGGAGAGAGAGAGAGAGAGAGAGAGAGAGAGAGAGAGAGAGAGAGAGAGAGAGAGAGAAGAGAGAGAGAGAGCAAGGTAGAAGGATGGGAGAAAGGGAAGAAATGAGGGAAAGAAGATAAGTTGCAATAAATAGGAGGAAGGGATAAGGTAGAAGAGAGAAAAGACAGAGAGAGAGAAATCGGAAAAAACTCAGAAAATCGATATATATGTTTTAACTGTAAGATTTTTATATTTTATTTTTATTATTATTATTTTTTTGTAACTTAAAACAAAAATAAAAATAGTTTTCCATCCAGCGTTTTAATTCTGGTTAAGGTATTTCTAATCTGCGAAATAAGAAAAAATGTAAAATTATCATTATTAAGAACATATACAAGTTATTAGCAGCACATCACGGAAAAAATGAATTAATAATGACAATTTTTCATTTCCTTTTTTTTTAAAGAACATTAACAACGCATTAAAGAAAAAAAAAGGAATTTCGTAATAGCAGAGACATTGCGTAATGCACCGACCTACATCCAGCTGCAAATTGCAAAGTCCCGCCGTGCATAATCTTTCTGATCTTTGAACCGCGTTAATGTCTTTCTAATTTCATTTGTTTGTTTGTTTAGTCATTTATGTGTTTGTCGTCATTGTTTTTTTGTATTTTTATTGTTTAGAGAATAATTATTTTGTCGAGGAAACACGTGGAGGATATTTTATTGTATATCTTTTTATTTATTTAGTAACGAAAGGTTAAGATTTTAAATTATTTTAAATTTATTGTTCGTTAGTAGGTTAAATGCGTGATTAAAAGATTAGGAAAGGAAAGATCGGGAAAAAAGGTCAGGTCAGCTGTTGATGCACCGGCGCCCGAATATGGTAGTTTGACCTCCCGCTCCTAGATGGCAGCACCGAGGGCTTGTTATTCCCGTTATCTATCTTTCGCTTTCTCTTTCAGTTTTTTTTTCTCATTCTGTTTTTTATTTTCATATTCGTTTATTTTTATTTTTGTTTTCATTCTCTCTCTTTCTTCTCTCTTCTCTCTCTCCTTTCTTTCCTCCTCTTTCTCTCTCCCTCTCTCTCTCTCTTC
>NW_020872027.1:87243-96807 GCF_003789085.1 Penaeus vannamei
ATACTTTGATAATTAGTTGAATATCACTCGTTATTGCTGTTAGATTAGAGTAATACTTAAAATGTTACTTACAATGTTTATGATACATAATTTTAATAGTAATGATGATTATAACGATGGAAATGACAACACTATGAATAAGCATGATAATGGTATTACAATTATAATTGCAATAATGACAATGGTAATGATGATGATGATAATGTTGAAAGTAGTAATAATTTTAACAATGATGAAAATGGTAATTGAAATACTACTACTCCTCACTACTAATAGTATTGATGGTATGAATAAGAGTAATGATAATAACAGCGACAGTAATAGTGACAATAATAACAACAATAACAACAGCAACAACAACAATAATGATGATAATAATAATAAAGATAATAATAATAATGATAATGATAATAATTACTGATAATGATAATAATAATGACGATAATAAAACTGATTATGATAATGATGATGATAATAATATTGATAACGATAATAACGATAGCAACTTTCATCGTTATTATTATTACTATTGTTAGTAGTAGTAATAGCTGTAGTATCATTACCATACAAAAAAAAAAAAAAAAAAAAAAAGATAATGACAAAAAAGTAATCATTATAATGGAAGTAATGCCAATAACAATCATCATCGCCATCATCATTAAAAGCAATAACAATACTAATGATTGTAGGGATATGAAAACCTCCTTCTTCGAAATGCACAAGTTTCCCCTCAAGAGCAACTTCCCACACTCTCTCCTCGCCCTCCTCCCTCCTTCCCACCTCCCCGCCCCTACTCCCGACCCCCTGACCCCTGACCTCCCCCCCCCCATCCAACTCCATCGCTCTTCTTCACTCCCCTCACTTCCCCTCGGCCCCCTTCACCCTCGCACTCACCCTCCTCCTACTCCACCCCCAAACACTTCCCCTCCTTATACTTATGCTCCCCTCTCTTCGCTCTTAATCTCTCCCCTTATCTTCTCCCCCTTTCCTTGTCCCTTATTCTATTTCCCCTCTCTTATATATCTATTCTTTCCCTCCTTTTCTCTTTACCTCTCTCCTATCCACTTTCCCCTCTCTTAGCCTCGTTTAACCCCTTCTTATACGCTAACCCCTTCCCCGGATTCACATCCCATTTCCCCTCTTATCCAACCCCCCCACTCCTCCCCTCTAACCCACACCCCACCCCTCACTCCACTTTCTCCCTACCTCTAACCCCTGACCGTATTCTCAACCCATTACTCCTCTTATCCAACCAGTTCTTCTCCTTTCCCCGAACCCTCACCTCACTCCCGTCTCCCCACTAACCCCTCCCTTTTCCCCACTAAACCCTTCCCTCACCAACCCCTCCCCTTATCCTCACCCCATAACCCCTCTCATCCAACCCCACTTTCCCCCCATCTAACCCTCACGCCACTCCTTACCCACCAACCCCATACCCTAGTCCCCTCACCCGCTCCCTCGGCAAAATCTCACAAGTGGACCCCCAATAAAAGAGCAAAGCCGCTTCGAGACCCCAACGACGCCTCTTGGACCCCTACTGAGACCTCTTCCCTAAGCCACTGAGGCTGAAGATACGAGGATGCTGCTCTTGAGGGGAAGGGAGGGGAAGGGAGGGGAAAGGAGGAGGAGGAAGGTGGGGGTTTTGAAGGGTGGAGGTCGTGAATGCTGCTCTTGGGTGAGAGGGGGAGGGAGAGTAATGAAGGGGAGAGGGGTTATGGGCTAGTATTGGGGAGAGGAGAGGGGTAGAGGGAATGGAAGGGGGAAGAGGGGAGAGAGGGGGGTCGGGGGTGGAAGTCAAGACTGTTGTTCTTGGGTGAGAGGGGGAGGGAGGGGAATGGAGGAGAGAGAGTGGAGGAGAGGGGTTATGAGGCTAGTATTGGGGGAGAGGAGAGGGGAAGAGGGAAATGGAAGGGGGAAAGAGGGGAGAGGAGTCGGGGTGGGGGTGGAAGTCAAGAATGTTCTTGAGTGAGAGGGGGGAGAGAGGGGTAGGGGAAAAGATGGGGAGAATCTAAGGGGAGTGGGGGTTGAGCCAACTGTCTTTTGGGGGGTGAGGGGAGGGAGGGGAGGGAGGAGAGGAGGGATTTACACAGGGTGGTCCACGGGGGGGAGGGTGGTATTTCAGAAAAAAAAGAGGGGGGGAGATTTTCACAATTGGAAAGATCTTTTTAGTTATTTGATTATTTAGATATTCATTGATTATTTGATATATCTCCCTATTTAATAATTTTGTGTACATTCTTATCATTGATCTTTCCAACATCATATAGTTTTAGAAATGGTTCTCCATTCGCATTTTAAATCATGTTTTGTGTACACACACACACACACACACACACACACACACACACACACACACCACACACACACACACACAGATATATATATATATATATATATATATATATATATATATATATATATATATATATATATATATATATATATATATATTGTGTTATTGTTGTCTCTCTACTGTATTTAATTTCCTTTTTGTTGTTGTTTCGTGTGAGCTTGAACAAACATCTGTTAGTATTTATTTTCATTGTTGATGTGTGTTTTTAATGTTTAGGGATCAGTATCAGTATCATCTTTTTCCTAAATACATGACTGCTGATGAAATTACTATCATTCTTTTCATACTATTACTCTGTACAGCATCATTATTCTTTTCCACCATCCCCTCCACCCTACATTTTCTTCCCTTGCTTCTCACCTCATACATTCTCTCTCTCTCTCTCTCTCTCTCTCTCTCTCTCTCTCCCTCCTTCCTGTCTCTCCTTTCACTTTTCCCTTTCCTACATTTTCCATTCTTTTCTACCTTCCCTCATTCCTCTCTTCCATTCTCCATCTCTTCCTTTCTTCCCTCATTCCTCCTGTCTCTTCTTTCCTTTCTTCCCCTATCCTTAATCCCTCAATCCTATTCATCCCCTCTTTCCTCTCCTACTCTCCTCTTCTTCCCCTTCCTTCATATTTTTCATTTCCTCCATCCTCTTATTCTTTTCGCTTCTCCCTTCCCTTCTCTTCCACATTTCTTCTCCTAAATTCCCCCTCCCACCATTTTTCAGATCACTCTTCCTCTCTTTCACTTCAGCCTCCTCCATTTTCATCCTTACTCTCTTCCATTCTCCTCTTTCCTTTCTTCCTCCTTTCCTTTCCCTTCCAATCTCTTCTTCCTCCTTTCCTTTTCTCTTCCATTTTCCTCTTCCTCCTTTCCTTCCCCTTCCATTCTCCTCTTCCCTCTTCTCACCCTTTCTTTTCCCTTTCATTCTCCTCTTCCTACTTTCCTTTCCCCTTCCGTTCTCCTCATCCTCTTTCTTTCTACCTTCATTCTCCTACCCTCTCTTTCCCTTTTCCTTCCGCTCTATCCATACTCCATTCTCCCCCTTCTCTCTTCCTCCCCTTCCATTCTAATCTTCCCCTCCTTTCTCTTTTCCTTTACCTTCCCCTTCCATCCTCCTTTCCTCTCCTCCTCTTCCCATCCTTCCTATTTTCCGCCCCCCCCTTCCATCCTCCTTTCTTCCCTCTCTCTTCCCCCTCCTTCCTCTTCTCTCCCTCCTCCTTTCTCCCTTTCCCCCCCCTCCTTCCTCCTTTCTCCTCTCCCCTTCCTCTCTCTCCCTTTCCACCTCCTCTTTCCCCTTCCTCTTCTCTCCCTTTCCACCTCCTCTTTCCCCTTCCTCCTTTCTCCCTTTCCACCTCTATTTTCCCCTACCTACCTACTCCCCCTTTCTCCTTTCCCCCCCTCCTCTCTCCCCCTCCTCCCTCCTTCATCCCTTTCCTCTCCTCCTCTCTCCCCCTACTCCCTATCTGCCTTTCCTCTCCTCCTCTTCACCCCCTCCTTCCTCCTTCCTCCCTTCCCACCCTCTTCCACGTCGCCACTCCATATTCTTGAGTCATTAGCAAGAACCCTGTCTGCGAGTTCTGGAAGCGAGTGACGACGTTGTCAAATGAGTGTCTATGGTCATTTGTTATGCATGCCTGTCAGTTCCCTTTAAGAGGCGGCGGGTCGACCCCTCACTGTAGCGTTCTTGCCCTTATCATAATGCGCTTGAAGTGAAGTGTGCGTGTGTGTTTTGTGTTTGTTTGGGTTGGTGGTGTTTTTGTGTGTGTGTGTGTTTGTTTGTTTTGTAGTGTTTATGTTCGTGTGTGTTTTGTGTGCGTGTTTATTTTGGTTGGTGGGTGTTTTGTGTGTGTTTGTGTTTTGTGTTGTTTGTGTGCGTGTGTGTTTTGTGTGCGTGTGTGTTTTGTTTGCTGGGTGTTTTTTTTTGTTTGTTTGTGTATGTTGTCTTGTTTGTAGGGTTTAAGTTCGTGTGGTTGGTGAGGGTGTGTGTGTGTGTATGCATGTGAGTGAGTTTGTTTGTTTGTGCATGTTGTTTGTTTTGTAGTGTTTAAGTTTGTCTGATTGGTGTAGGTATGTGTATGTGTATATGTATGTGAGTGTGTTTGTTTGTTTATGTATGTGTTGGTTTATGGTAGGTTGTTTGTATTTGTACTGTATTTGAGTTTGTCTGTGTATTCAAGTTTGTATGTTTTTGTCTTTGTCTACTTGTGTGTGTGCTTGTCTGTATATATTTCTAAGCTATATACATTCACTTAATGCACTTATTTGCATCAGAAGGCTATTTATCAATGGTTGTGAGTTTCTTGTCCTTATTTACCAACTTATAGGGAGAGTGATTGTCAGACAATCTTGTACAGACATATAAGATAGATAGATAGGTAAGTAGATAAGTAGATAAACAAAGAGAGAGAGATAAACAGATAGATAGATAGATAGATAGAAAATGAGAGAGAGAGGGAGATGGAGCCCCCAATAAAGAGGTTGAGATGGAGAAAATAAAGAATATCAAAATGAAACAAAAATAGTAGGAACGATACAACGATAATTGAATCAATAACTGTGAATGAATAAATTAACTAAAAATAAAACAATACTGATAAAATAAAAATAGAATAAATATAACAATGACAATAACAAATTCAAAACAATGATAACAATAACATAAAATATGGAATGAAACAGAATAAGAAAAAAACAATAATAATTCTTATAATAATAATATAACTAAGAAAACTCCCTAGAAATAAGCCCCCCCCCCACCTCCAGCCTCCCCCCCTCTTCTAGCCCCAGGAGCGTCTCAAATGCCCAAATTGAACGAAACATTAAGCATAATTTCGTCGATTTTTCAGGCAGTTCGACAAGTCTCATTTCGTGTGAGTTTGACGGACAGCAGTTTTATTGCGTTGGGTTCTGTTGTTCATTTATTTCCTTCTTCTCATTTTTTTATCTTGCTTTTCTCTCTCTTTTTTGTGTGGGGGGGGAGGGTAGGAGAGGGGAAGGGAGGGGGAGGGGTGGTTGTTATTGTCTTTTGTTTGTTTTTGTTTTGTTTTTGTTTTTATGTGTTTTTTTTTTGCTTGGATATATTTGTTGATTGGTTTGTTGTTGTTTTGTACAATATAAATCGAAATGTTATTGTATTATTATATTGTTGTTCTAAAAAATGGTACTGCTTGCTCTAATTCTATTCATGGTATCATCAGTTCTTTAATTACTGTCGTATCATTAATGAAGTGAATACCATTATCGTCTTAATAATGGCTTTTATTTCTCAGATCATTATCATAATTATGATCACTACAATTATGATATTGTTATTGCTATGAACATCATTACTATCACCATTGATATTACCATTATTATTATTGTTAGTACTATCATCATTATTATTTTTTATTATAATAATTATTACTATCATTATGATTATAATATTCATTATTATCAATATTATTACTATAACTATTATTGTTGTTGTTATCATTATCACTATTATTACTATTATCATTATCATCACCACTATGACTATTATCATTGTCATCATCCATTGTTATTGTTATCATCATTATAATCATTATCGTTATCATCATTGTTAATGTCAGTACCATTATCATTATCATCATTATCATAGTTGTTATCATCGTTATTATTGACACTGATATAATCGTTATATCCTGATCATTACCATTGTTATTCTTATGAACATTACTGTCATTATTGTTGATGTTATCATTACTGTAATTATCATTATCATTATCATTATTATCACAATCATTATCTTTATTGTTATTATCATTATCATTATTATTATTATCATTATTATTATTATTATTATTATTATTATTATTATTATTATTATTATTATTGTTGTTGTTGTTGTTGTTTGTTGTTGTTGTTGTTGTTGTTATTATTAATTATTTTATTATTATTATTATTATTATTTATTATTATTATTATTATTTATTATTCTTATTGTTTATAAATGTTAATATTATTATTATTATATTATTATTATTATTATTATTATATTATTATCATATTATTATTATTATTATTCATATTATCATCATTATTATTATTATTATTATTATTATTATTATTATTATTATTATTATTATTATATTATTATTATTATTATATTATTATTACTGTTATTATTATTACTATTGTCATTATTATTATTATTTCATCATATTGTTATTATTATCATTATTATTATTATATCATCATCATCATTATTATCATATTGTTATTATTATTATCATTATTACTATTATTATTATTACTATTATTGTTATCATTATCAATTTTATTATTACCATCATTATATTATTACTCTTATTGTTATTATCACTTTCATTATTATGCTTATCGTTATTATTATCATTGATATTATTGTTATTATTATCATTATCATTATCATTATTATCATCAATGTTGTTGTTATCGCTATTCTCTTTATTGTTATCATTACTATCATTATTATTTTTTTTATTATCATTATCATAATAATGATATTAATCATGGTCGTAGTAATAATAGTGATAATGATAATACTGATAATGATAACAAAACAATAACAACAACAACAATAATAATGATAATGATAATAGAAATAGAAATTAGAGAAATAATATAAAGAATATAATGAGGATATCAATCATAATTATAACAATGATATGATAGCTAAAAAATAATGAAAGCAATAATGATAATGTTAATGATAATGATAATGATAACAAAAACAACAATAGCAACAACAACAACTATACTGATAATAGTAATATTGTAATAAAATGATAATGATGAGGATGATATTAGTAATAATTATAATAACAATAATAATGATAATGATAAATGTAACAATGATAATGATAATAGAAATAATGATAATAATAATGATGATATGAATAGTGGTATTGACAATAACAGTGATGATAATAATGATTAATAATAATAATAATAATAATAATAATGATAGTAATAATAGTGTTAATAATAATAATAATAGTAATAATGATAGTAATAATAATAATGATGATAATAATAGTTATGATAAAGATAATTATGATAATATAAGTAATAATAATTATTATTATGTTGATAATGATAATAGTAATAAATATCCTTGTTATTGTCATGATTATAATGATAGTAATAATGATAATAATAATAACAATAGTAATAATGATAATAATGATAACAATAGTAACAATGATGATAATGATAACAATAACAATGATAATAATAGTAATGATAATAATAATAAAAACAACAACAACGATACTGATAATGATGATGATGCTAATGATAATACTAATGATGATGATGATGATCATCATCATAATGGTCTTTATAATGATAATGATAATGACAATGATAGTAATGACAATATCAATAATGATACTACTGCTGCTACTACAGCTACTAAGAAAAATATTGATAATAATGATAGTAATTATAACGATGATAATAATGATTATAATGACGATAATAAAATAAATGATAATGACGATAATAATGATAATGATAATAATGATAGCAATAATAGTAATGATAATGATGATAATAATGATAATAATAATGATGATAAATATAATAATAATACCAATAATAGCAATAAGAATAAGAATAAGAATGATAATCATAATGATAGCAGTAATGATAGTCGCAATAACACTAATAATAAGGATAATAATGCATGGTAATAATGATGATAATAATGATAATGCCAATGATAACAACACAATAAACACAACCTCAGCAACCTAAACACAACCAACAACACATAAATCACAATAACACACTCTTTCTGACGTTTTTGGCCATTCTTTGCTGATGTATACATTTCAAGGTCTGCAATGACTATGGTGAAGCGAAGTCGACGACACAATAGCCACGAGATGCAGCTATACATCACCAACAACCCCTCTCCTCCTCTCCCCTATTTATCCCCTCTTCCTCCTCTTCTTCTTCTTCCTCTTCTACTCCGTGGTTTCTCTCTCTCTCCTTTGGGATCATTCTGTTCTATATGTTTTTTTTTTTCTTGTTTTCGTGTTCGTATATACCTATCTTCCTCTTTTTGTATCAATCTCGTCTCCTCTGTTCTCTGTCCCTTCGCTCCTACTTCTATCACGTCTTTCTCTCTCTCTTTCTCTCTCTAACCCTATCTATCTGTCTGTTTCTCTCTCTTTTTCTCGTTTGCAGATTCCCCTCGTCCTCTCCTACCACTCATACATCAGCCCCTCCCTCTTTCCTTACCCTACACCTCCCTCCTTTCCCCTCCCTTCCTACCCCCACATATTCCCCCTTTCCCCACCCTGTTCCTCACCCCCCTCCCCTCCTTCCCTATACAATCATCCCCCTCCCCTCCTTCCCCCATGCATCCACCCCTCCCCTCCTTCCCCATACATCATCCCCTCCCACCTTCCCCTTCCCCAGCCCCTACCCTCCTCAGACACTACCTACCCCCCCCACCCCACCTCCACCCATAGAGCTGTTTCTGTACGAGGTCATAGGTCATCCTTGCTGCCTCTTGCACGTTTGCTCACTGATGCGTCTTCGTGCTTTCTTGTACTTCCTCTTATGCACTCTTTGCCGCTTTCCTCTTGCCATGCTGTTTGGTTGTTCTCATTCCCTCTGGTTATGCATTTTTTTTCTTTTTTTTTATTCCCCTCTTCCTTCCCGTTTTGCAATCTTTGTTTTTCTTGTATTTTTTATGTTATTTTCTTTTCTCGTCTCTCCTCTCCATATACACTTTTTTTTCTCTTTTTTTCTTTCATTATGCACTTTTTGTTTTCTTCTTTTTTCTGCTTATTCACTATTTCACTCTTCCCCTCTTCCCTTCAATTAGACACATTTTCTGTTTCCCTTGTTATGCACTAATTTCTCTTCTCTTTCACTCTCACTCTGTGTTTTCCTGCTCCCTCTCGTTATCTACTTTTCATTTCTCTCCAATCCTCCCGTAATTCACCCTCTTTCCCTTCTTCTCTTCCGTTATGCGCTCTTTATATCATGTTTACATTGACATACACTCTTCTCTTCCCTCCTCCTCCCTTCGTCATGCACTCAGCTCCCCTCTTCCTTCTGCCATGCACTCATTCTTTCCTTCACAAATATGTTACAGTTTGCAGTTTTATGTCTCTAAGCACCCTGCATGTTCTAAAAGGGAGAATAGGAGACATACTTTAAAGATACAAGAATTAGTCATCGAGAGTATATATTTTGTCGAA
>NW_020872027.1:101438-106438 GCF_003789085.1 Penaeus vannamei
ATATATATATATATATATATATACATATATGTATATACACATTATACTACATACATACACATACCTATACAAAGCTATACCCTAACACACACAAATACATATGTATTCATATATATATATATATATATTATATATATATATATATACATATATGTATGTATATCTATATATGTGTGTACGTGTACTACATGTATATGTATATTATGCATATATATATTCATATATATGTACACTTACTTGTATGTGTATGCATATATATATATATATACATACATACAACACACCACACACACACACACACACACACACACACACACACACACACACACACAACACACACACACACACACAACACACACACACACTCACACACACACACACACACACACAAACACACAACACACACACACACACACACACACACCACACACACACAACACACACACACACACAACACCACACACACCACGCACGCACGCACGCAAGAGCGCGCACGCATGTACGCACACACACCAAAAAACAAACACATACATATATATTGCATGCATACATACCAATAATCACAAATGTACACAAGTTTCTTTTACATGTTTTTTCCCCAATATACATAAATAACATACGACCAAAAAATCGACGTTGCGGCATGTATGGAAAAAAGTGAACACGGCAACAGGAAGAAAGTTACAGAATTTTAACTTTGCAAACAAACTTTTTTGCGGATGAAACCCAACCATTTATACAAGTGTATTGGATTTCACTACGGTATCTCTGGCTTAATGTTACCAATACTCATGTGGCCACATAGAAGAAAATGGTAGTTTGGAACGGTTTGAAATACTTAGATCTAACGACTGTTGCTTTATTTTACGATTGTCATTGCCAAAATGCATGGTGTTTTATTTCAAAAACAACTATTACAGTCATGAAGTTAGGGTCATTAGTACTAACAACATGATTTTTCTAGGTGTCCTTTAGTTCATATTTCTGAAGTTATCAGGACCTTAAAGTCATTAAAAAGTCATTTCCAAACCCGATTTGATAATGATGACTTCCAAAAGATGATTTTTAATACCTCTGAGAAAAAGGTCTCAACAGTATATTATCTACAAGTGAATCAAGTGATCATTGAATTTACTGTATAGAAGGAAAACTCATTACCTTTCGTAGAAAATGATGATAGTGGAGATGGGATGGTGATGATGATGGTAGTGATGGTGATGATTAAAATGTTGATAATGAGGATGAGTGATACTAAGGATGAAAATGAGGATAATTAGGACGAGGATGATAATGATAATCATGACGATGAGAATAATGACTATAATAATGGCAATTATGAAATTGATAATAATGATAATAATAACGAAAATAATAGTATTTATGATGAAAATGATTTTAATAATAATAAAGATAGTAATAGTGGTAATGCTTATAATAAAAATAATGATAATAATGTTACTACCACTACTACTACCGATAACAATGCTAATAATGCATATTAGCAATAACATGAACTAGAATAATAACTATAAAAATAATATAACTAGAACAGAACTTAAAACAGATTTAGCCGACCCCCCCCCCCCAACTGCTCTCCACAGTGACCAGATGCCAAAGGCCGTGGACGCAGAAATATTGCAAAGGCCAAAGGAACGCCGACGGATTATAGAAAACCCTGCAAGCAATCAAGGAAGTGGCTGCCAACCTCGGCGTATGACATGACACATGAAAGAAAGGTGATTAGAAAAAAAAAAAAAAAGATAAAATAAGAGTAAGAAGAAAGAGAGGATATGGATTTTTATTGTTGTTGGTTTGTTGTTGTTGTTATAGATAGTACTAATCTTTTCTTTTTTTCTTTTTTTTCTTTTATTATGTTTTTTTATTATCATGATTATCACAATCTGCATCAGCACTGGCATCACAATCATCATTTTTTTTTTTTTATTATTACCATTCTTAGTTATGACTACCGTTAATACTATAATTATAGTCCTCAGTGAAATTGGGTATTTCAATATTCTTTGGGTTATTATCATTATTCTTCGTATTTCGTCTGCATCATATTACCTGTAGTACTGCCATCGCAATAAGAGTCATCATGATCTTAATGACGTCTGTTTTCGTAGAACAATAAGGCCTTATATACTTTATCATATATTTTTTTCCATCATGAATAATATTCTTGAGGTAAATTTCGGAACAATCATCATATGGATTTTTTTCTTTATTTCTACCACTTTGTATGTTATTCTCTTATTTAAATTACCTATATTCTCAGAATCTTACATCCAAAAGTCCATCATTATTTTAAAACATAATCATTCTTGCCACTAAAATTATGCACTTTCTAACCGGTATCAAACTGTAGATAATCGTTACCAACCCCTCATTAGTTAGCAGTATCTTTATCAGTACCATCATAAGCGTTATCTCTACCACCGTTGACGAAATAGCTGTAATATATATCACTCATCGGTATAATACATATCCCATATTTCATCATATTTCATATACATATACATATCCCACATCTCATTATATCTCATAAACATATATACATATCCCATATGTCATTATATCTCATTCACATGTATACATATCCATATATCTCATTATATCTCATATACATATATACATATCCTATATCTCATTATATCCCATATTCATATCTCATATCCCATATCCCATATCTCATTATGTCTCATTACATCCCAGTATAAGCTATGCTCGTAACCGCTTTTGGAAGCTTTGTCTAATTCGTGCCTGGATAAGAAGACAAAATTCCGAAACATTTTATACCTGTGATTAGTGTCTGTTTCAGATGCGGGTCACCGGCTTTCATCCTTATGTTGTTGTTGTTGTTGTTGTTTTCATTGTTATTACTATTATTAGTAGTAGTAATACTATCATTGTTATCATTACTATTATTGTTATCATTGCTACCGTGACTATTATTATTATCATCATTATCATTAGCATTATTACTAAAACTAATACTAATACTACCGCTATTATTATTATTATTATTATTATTATTATTATTATCATTATTATTATTACTGTTATTGTCATTATTGTTATTATCATTATTATCGTTGTTATTATCATTATTATTGTTATTATTATCATTATCATTATTATTATTATAATTATTATTACTATCAACACTATTATTTTTATCATGAGTAGTATCCTCATTATTATCATGTTATATTATTATTATCATTATTGTTTATTGTTATTATATTCATTCATTCCATTATTATTCATTATTCATTTATCATTATTATTATCCTTATCATTATTTATTATTATTATCTTATCATCATCATTATTATTATCCTTATCATACTTATTATTATTATCGTTATTATTGTTATCATTATTTAATCGTTATTATCATTATCATTATTATTTTCATTTCTATTCTTATTCTTATATTTATTCATCATTATTTTTATCATATTATTTCTTTTATTATTGTTATTATCATTATTATTGTCATTACCATCTTTTATTACTATTATTATCATTATTGTTATTATTATTACCATTATCATCACCGTCATCGTTATTGATATCATTTATTATATTACACCTATCCGTGACATTATCATTAATGTCAGTATCATTTTTATTATGATAATAATGATGATTAATATCACTATCATTTTTATTAGTATGATCATGGTTGTGATTATTATGATTATGCTGATGATTATCATTAATGTCATTATCATTTTTATGATCATTATTATCATAATTATGGTCATTCTTGTTATCATTATTATTACTATTACTATTATATTATTGTTGTTGTTATCCTTTTCATCATCATCATCATCATTATCAGTGCAACTATCATTATCATGATTATCGTCACCATTCTCCCCATCCTCGCCCTCCTCCTCCTCCTCCTCCCGTGTCCGCGGCCGGCGCCCCGACGGCCGGGCGAGGGGTGTTCCGCGCGGGGCGAGTCAGCGAGGACTGCCGCCTCCTTCCTCGCTCGTGGTCGCGCGCGCGGGCGGGGACGGCGGGATCACATTACAGATATATTTTAACACGTGAGGCAGTAGCTGGGCTCACGGTCTGCATTTTCCATTAGAGCAAAAGACAGTTCATGGGCAGGATATTTACCTACAGAGACGTGGCTGAGGACAGCAGTGGGCAGCAGCAGCAAATGTGGTAACAAGAGCAGCAGTGATGGGGGCAGCAGCAGCAGTGACAGCAGCAGCAGCTGGTGGTAGAAGAACATCGTGGCAGCGTGAGGCCGCCCGGGCAAAACTGGTTCTCGGCGCGCTTGGCGGTGGCGGCGGTGGCGGCGGCGGCGACGAGGCGGCTCGGCCGAAGGGCGACCATTCCTCCTCACGCGTCAACACTCGACCGCCGCTTGCCCTGCCGCGGAGCTCATGTTCTGCTGGGATCCCTTTTTCCTGGTATTAATTTATCTGAACGTGCCACTAGCTAATCACACGGCCGCTGGGGACAAGCCAAAATGTGCGTTATTCCCAGGCTCATTACAAGGGATGAATGGGGCAGTAATGTCCCATCAACTCGGCATCTTCTCTGAGCATCGCTTTTCTCGTGAACGACATCGCTCTCGCCTCTTTTCATCGAGTGTTCTGCACTGGAAAAGTTCGCGTCACCAAAGTTCGAGCCTCCCGTGGCGGCCGCCGCGCCCTCGGGGCCTCGCAGGCACTCACACCCGGGGCAGGACGCGCTCCCGAAGCAGGAACTTGTACCTCCACTTGGGCATGATGCTGCCGCTGCCTCCGAGTCGCTGGTGGGATGTCAGTCACTCCCGACCCCAAAGGAAAGAGGAACAATAAAGAGATAACAAAGTACAGGGTAAAAGAAACAGCGCCGAATGAACACAGAAAACTTCGGTTCCCTCGAGGCGTCGCCGAGGGTCGCAGGGGAGGCGGACAGCGTGCGCTCGCGGTGCAACTCGAAGTGCTGCTGTGAGCCGGATGAGCCGGAGTCACGGGCGGCCGAAGCAG
>NW_020872027.1:113938-116438 GCF_003789085.1 Penaeus vannamei
ACCATGTGCTTACACGAACACATACGCAGTCAAGGAGCTATTAAGAATCAGAATGGTCAGGTCAACAGACACGCACCAGAGGAAACATTTCACAGGATTTACTGAAAGCAATATATACAACATATAACACAGAAATACAGGTGGTAGATGGTCCAGCGGAGCAGACGAAGTCACATGCCGGTGGGAAGCACACGAGTCAAGGATATGGTTCAGTTCAGCTTAGTGAGATTTGCGAAGTCCGGCTTCGGAGATCTTCGCCTACTTATGTGTGGCGCGGCCTGTGTCAGGTATTTATAGCTGTCTCAATTGATTTGTTTTTACTGAATTCTTAGCGTGGTGGTTGGGTTGCCAAGAAGCGCTCCAGTTTCTGCAGAGTAAGCTTAAGGTTTAATAATTTTATCAGCCCGGCGGCTGTGGTTGGAGGTCCGTCTCAGAAATCGCGTTCGGATCGCTGGAATGCTTGCAACACCCACGTCAAATATAATCTGCCATGATCATGATCTTATCCTGTACCTCTATTGTTTTGTGTTAGGAAGTGCCAATAGCTCATAGCCTGTGGCATTTGACCGAGGAGAAGGTTCTGGCTTTTTCTTTGCGTAGCTGCTGGAGAATAGCAAGTGCTATGTACTGAACCTGTGCCCTAAGATTTTTTCGGCTTAGGTTGATGATCATAGGATTTGGGGGCATATCCCTGCCCTTTTCGGCGAGTCTGTCAGCATGCTCATTCCCTTTGATGAGCTTGATGAATAGCAAAAGGGCTTGCTAGTTAAAAAGCCTTCTCCAAATCTAGGAAAACTACCACAAAGGGAACAGTGCCGTTTGTGCTTAAGAACATGGCTATGCCGTGTGCTGTACTCACGCCCCTTGTGGATCTGTGGAGGTTTTCATGTGGAGGTATCTGTTTCCATGGGAGCCAGTTCTGTATCATCCTCTCAGTTGTCTTGCCCAGACAGCTGAGGAGAGAGATGGGATGGTACCTCCCTGGTTCCTAAGGTTTCGGGATGGGAAGTATGTCGGCTCTTTTGCAGTTTTGGAGTAGAATGGAAGTTTGACAAGACTTTATGAGTTGCGGGAATACAAGCTTACCTACTAGCCCTAGGTGGATGATGGAGTAGATCCCATCAGAGCCCGGTGCTAAACCAGAACTGGTTTTGTATATTTTTCTTAGTTCCCTCAGGGAGAAGAGGGTTTATCCGAGTTATCAGGCATTGTCAAAGCCTGCCCATTTGTAGGCATTGTTGGCTTGCCCACAATTCAGCTGGCTGGTTGTTGTTCAGAGAGAAACCTTGCACCAGACAATTCCACAGCTCTGTAAGGATGGTCTGGTGGCCGAGGGACTCACATCATTCCAGCCACTTTTCCTGCCTCACTCTGTTAACAGTTTCCTTGGCATCCCCTATATCTTGTCAGGGTCTCTTTGTCTTCTGAAAAGTTTTCTCCATGTATCCACCATGTGGTTAATTTCCTTTATTTCGTTATAGTACCAGGTCGAGTGGTCCATGGCCGAGTTTATGGTATGGTCTGAAAGGCTGCCTGAATTATGGCATTGATAAATCCAGCCTCGAGCATATCCACATTTTCACTGTGTGGGGTTCATTACTTCTAAGACATTCTGGAAAGCTTGCCAGTTAGCCTTATCCGTTTTCCATCAGGGAATTGCTGTAGCCTTTGGGCTGGACCAGCATCCAAGAGAGTGATAACAGTGCCATAGTGAAAACTAGTAACCATATCATTAACACCGTCTTTCTCTCCACCATTGTTGTAGTGAAGAAAGTGGGGCCTAGGACCCCTCCCGTTGGTTCCTGGGTGTTGAGAAGAATGCTCTAGGGGAATGTCTCAAGCACCTTTGCTATATGAAGGCCTGTCACATTTGGTCTCGTGTGGGAATCCCAAATGGGGTGGTATGCATTGAAGTCTCAATGATCACTTGATCTTCTGCTGCAGTAATACAGACCTGGTTGATATCTAAGATCATACAGTGGGGTCTGCTGCTCAGATTGTACTAGGTGGATCTCAACAGCAAGCAACTCTCTTGTGTCAGGCTTTGGCTGTATTGTCTTGGCCTGTGCGTCTTCTGGCTCTGACTGCATAGACTCAGCCTGCTTTGGCACTGCAGTGGGCTGGTTTAAGATTATAGAAGGAAAAGGAGTCTTGCCCCTAGTTGGTTTGGATGCTTCTAGCTTCTTCCCCTTTGGGGCTGCAACAGTATAGCCCATTGTCATGGCGACCTCCTCGCTGGACCTACCGAAAGCAGTATATACTGCAGTCATTACAGTAGTCAGTAGGAGAGACATATTCTCATCAAAGGGAAATTTGCCGTCTCCTGAGGAGTAAATTGCAGTTCTTTTTAACCTTTTTTTCTTGTTCTTTTTTGGGCTGGAAACTCCTTTTGATTGGAGGTGTCTCGAGTTGGCTGGGAGGTCGGATAGTCCTTTCCTTCTTGTTCTGAACCCAGACGTGGGTTCCTGGAGGAGCAGGAATAAAGTCAGGTTGTTTTTGT
>NW_020872027.1:123938-136438 GCF_003789085.1 Penaeus vannamei
AAACATATCCTAGCCTCAATTATGGTGAAACAGATTTGGAAATGCAAAACTAATTGTGCGCAGATAATACCAATTTGGGGTTTTTGAATGGCTAATCACCATAACAAATACTGATGTTGTGGAATGCCATGGCATACCCTGTAACAGTCATATATAGTATATTCTGTTCTGTGTGTGTGTGTGTGTGTGTGTGTGTGTGTGTGTGTGTGTGTGTGTGTGTGTGTGTGTGTGTGCATATCTATGTAAATATACATATACATATACATACATACATACATACATACATACATACATACATACATATATACTATATAAATATATTATATATATATATATATATATATATATATAATAATACATAACATATATATATACATAGAGACACACCCACCCACCCACACACACATCTATCATATCTATCTCTCTCCTCTCTTCTCTCTCTCTCTCTCTCTCTCTCTCTCTCTCTCTATATATATATATATATATATATATATATATATATTATATATATATATATATATTCATGTATATATATATATATATATAGTAATATATTATTATATATATATTTATATATTATTATATATTGAATTATATGAATTCATATATAATATTATATTATATATATATATAATATATATATATATATATATGATATATATGTATATATATATGTATATTATATCATATAATATATTGTATATATCATATATATGATATAATATATATATATATAATATATATATATCGTCTATGATATAGTGATGATATATATATGTATATATTATATAATCAAATGAATGTAGATAATGTAATTTGATATGTATATTAGGTATATATATATACATTAATATACTATTTTAGACTAGATTATATATATATTTTTGTACTTATATATAGTATTATGTGATAGATAATATATGATAGTAGACTATATAGTAAATATATATGGTATATAGATAGTATTATCTATATATTATACTATATATACTATATATATAATATATGTATACATATATATATACCAGGAATATTCGATTACATAATACTCATACTATATCATTAACTATATATTATTATTATATATAGTAATATATACTGACATTATTATATTGTAGGAGATGTATATATATATAGATAGATAGACTAGATTAGATAGATAGATTAGATAGATAGAGATATAGTAGATAGATTAGATGAGTATACGAGATATGATATCAGTATGTTAATTGAGATACTATATAATATATAATGATAGTAGTTATAATATATAATGTATGGATTATTAGCATCGTAAGTACTTATATATAAAGAGTATATAGATGATAATATGATCCGATTATATAGGATATTGTATTTATTATATAATATAGATATATAGTAGAATATATTTATATGATAATATGAAGTAATATTATATTTACAGAGCACCGCAACGACAGGACGAACATGCACTACCACCCTGAGAACCCTAGATATGTCGCCATGACCGAGAAGATAAATATCAAGATATTATCATATTTCATATAAGATCTTTACTATATACATGATGTTAATATATATTTTAATTAAATAAATGATATGAATAAATATATATATTATACATTTTTGTGTATTTGCTATTTTATAGCTATTACATATTACATCCATAATTCATTATATGCCACATGTTAATAAGTATGTTTACATATATGTATATATTTATGTAACAAATGTACATGTATTAAATGTGTATTATGTTATGTTAATGTATGTGTTGATAATATATAATATGTATGTTGTATATATATTATTAATATTATATATATATATATTATATATATTGTATTATATAGATATATGTATATATGTATATTATATATATATATGTACTATATAATATTCAACATACTATATACTATAACCTATATCCATACACACACACATGCTAATATTACCTATATTACATATATATTAATCAATTATAATTAATGATATTATATATGTTTTTTATTCTATAATAATATATATTAACTATATATATTATATATTAATATATAATATATGTACTATTATTAATTATATCATATATGTATATGTATATCTATATATATATTATATTGATTATTATATTATATTTATATATATATATATATATATATCATATAGTATATTACAATACATACATATAACATATATAGATTATATTATATATATTAGTTATATAATATATCATTAGCTAATATATATATATACTATTAATATTAATATTAGTATATATATATATGTACTCATATATATATATAATATATATATATCAACCCACACAATGCATTATACATGTATTATAGTAAATATAGATATAACTATATTCATTACACATATTAGTACATACCCTATATATTATCTATATCTATCTCATTCTTATTATATTAGATATATGCTATATATTATAGAGTATGTAATATATATTATATTGTATAATATACTATTTAATATAATAAGATATTTTTAATAAATAAATAAGTATATATGTGAATTATAAATACAGCATATAACAGTACAAATGTGTAGTTTATAATATAAATAAAATCTATAATAATAATAAAATAATACTATGGTTATTGTGATGTGGTGTAGATAATACAACACTACATCACATAAATAGTATATATGTTATATACTGTATAATGTGGATAATTTGTAGAGTCATATTGTATTATGTCATCAATCCGTACTGATATATGCTGACGGATACACTATATGTATATCATAACTATACTATATACTAATATACATTATGTACGTATACTATATCTCTTCTATATCTCATCTTATATTCACCGAGTCTCTCTCTTCATCTGCTCTCTCTCATATCGTCTCTCTCATACTATATCTGTACATCGTCTCTCATGTCTCTACTCTCATTGAATAGCATCTCTACCTCTCTCGTATCTCTCTCTTCTGCTATATAATATATATAGAGCATATTATTAATTAATTAGTATATATGTTAATAATTGATAATATATACTATGTGTGTGTGCTGTGTGTATTTATCGTAGTGTGTGTTGTGTGATGTCATTATGTGTTGTTATCGTGTTTGTTGATGTTGGCTGAATGTTAGTTGATCGTTTGTGTGTGTTGTGTAGCATGTACGTAAGACATTAATTAATCTATGATTATTACTATTTATTTATAGTATATATATGTGGATTACGTAATACATATATATACTATTTATTGTTATATGTGTGTGTGGTGGTGTGTGTGTGTGATATACATATACATTGCTGTCTGATGTGTGTGTTGTTGATGCGTGTGTGGTATGTGTGTCGTATACGATTATTAATGCCATATTCTATAGCTTAATTAAATATATATATTATACGATTACATTATATATTTAGAATGATATTAATGTATACTAGATATACATTTTTATACAATTATACTATATTGTATATATTATACATTATATATATATTTATATATTATATAATATTTATGTATTACATTAAAGTATATACATATTGATTAATTATATGTATACATATTTACATATATCTATAATTATATACTACTATACATATAAATTAAAAAAAAATGTTAATATTACCGATTTTTATATGTATACATAATTTATATCATATGTATGTATACTAGGTATAAACATTTTAATATATATACATACACGCCAAATTATTGGTGTTAATATATATACATATTTATCATTAATATAAATCTATATCTTGGGTGATGTGTGTGTGTGGAGAGCTGTGGGTTGTCATGCGTATTTATGTATACTTATATTAATATATATAATATATTATATTATTATATATATATAATTATATATATGTTACTATGTTATATAGTGTTATGAGACATGTGATAAATACTATATATATATATTTATATATAATATACTATATGTAATTATATATATATATATATATTATATATATATATATTATATTATATATGTTTATACACCACGCACACACAACACACAAACACACACACACACACCACACACACAGCACCACACACACACACACACACCACACACAACATACACACACAGCACAACACACACCACCACACACACACACACGACACACACACACACCACACACACCACACACACACACATATATATATATATATTTAGATAGATAGATAGATAGAATAGATAGGATTAGATAGATAGATAAGGATAAATAGACGGTAGGCAGATAGACAGACATGATAAAATAGATAGATAGACAGAGCTTATTTTGTTGGGAAAATCATTTGATGAGTAAATTCATTAAAAGTAATCGAAACCAGGGAAAAACACGGTGTTTCAAAGTTGCATATCACGACAGGAAACCTCCACTACACATTGGTAGGACTTGCACAACAACGTCATCGACATTCCTGGGGGTAATTCTAAAGGACATTCTCCCTGCTTAGCATGTCATCTCTTAACCCTTTCTAAACACGGAAACCTACACACGAATCCCTCGCTAATCCTGGGACTTCAGCGTGGTGTGCCGTTGCGAAAGCCCAAGGTGTCCGGGGTCCTTAACCTGGGTGACAGATGCGCGGATGAGGCTCTTCTTGTAGGGAGAGGTGGTGTGCTCGAATGTGCAAATGACTCCCGTTATTGTAAATTATAACGATAGAACAATTATTTGAGTTACAACTACTTGATTTTATAATGGTGGTACTATGTTCATTATATACACTCGAATTAGTATGTTTAAATAAGTTCGGTGTTAAGGATATTACTAATACAACATATCAACTCTAGATAAGATCGACATGTATCAAGCCGGCATGTGCTAAGTATATAGGTAATGCTTTAAATGAACAATAGATAGAATACATATGTTAATAGATATATATTTCATAATGTCAGTCAAATTCTAATACATAAGGTAGACATGCAATAAATATTATAAATTAACATGTTTTAAGGTAAGTGTACCAATAGGTATCTGTGCAAATTTTTGATGTAAATAATCTATACGTATAGATTTGCTGTGTAAATCGTGCTTGCAAAATACTTGCCCAGACTCGCGAAGCTAACATACATGTGTATAGAAAAAGAGATGCTGAAACTAATCACACATAATGAAAAAGATATATATAGTAGTCTATATTTACTTACTCTCGAATTACGATCATTATGTTACATAATTAATAAATATATATGAGTACTATATGTCTATATGAGTATAGTAATAATAGTTAATATGTGTGATTGTCGTGTATGGTGGTGTGTGTGTGTGTGTGTCGTTGTGTGTCGTGTTTGTGTGTGTGTGCGAATGGATTTTTTTGTGTTTTTTGATTATTTTTCCTTTCTGTGTGTAATAATGTGTTGTGGGTGTGGACAAAAACGATATTGTGACTAAATAGAGCAAACTAACAAATCCAGATAATTTTCACTGTAAGAGAAAAGACTAAGAGAATAAACATACAAAATTATAGCAATAAATTCTAAAACAATATGAGTAAAAGAAAAATATACAGCAAAAAAGTATACTCGTGTCTGTCAACTCGAAAACGCAGCCTTAACATACGCCGCAAAAAAATTGTATAATTAGGATTAATGACACAATTAGTGATAAAAATCATGAAAATATAGAGTATAGTAATATTATTAAAGTTTATATATAGGTATACCTTATTTAATAATCTAGTGTAGTGTGTAATATTTTGAATTGGTATGACTAAATAGATATATACGTATATTAAATATAAAACTGCATAAAGTAAAAATATAATATATGAAATAATTAATATATTTACAATACTTAATAATTAACCCTTATATAATACAGTACAGTAATTTACTTATTGCATAAATTATATTTAACACATTACATATGGGAACACTCAACTTTGCGACAAAAGATATAATCATAACAATATGATAATATACTCATATACATATATAATATTTTATAAACCTCTTATAATGGACTCGGTTGTTATCTCACGATTATAATATGTAACCACTTAGTAAAGTACTTAATATTTAAATAGTTATTATATATATATATATATATATATATATATTCTTTCTTATAGCCTGATGTGATCTGCCTGTTTTGAAGTTTTTAACAAAGATTAAAACTTTAGTGCTGAACTGATATGGTTTCATATGAATCCAAGGCGTGCTGATATCAGTGAAATTTGTTCAATTAATAATGGCTGGTTCCCTGCTGTCCAGAAATGGCATCGGTGCAGCCTGGTTGCAAGAGGCAAGGCGAGGCTCACAGGATAGAACAGAGGCCAGGTTTTATTGCCACACGGTAGCTTGCTCCTCCTGGACAAGTAACTACTCTATTACCCAAATACCCATTTGAAGCACGCTCATGGCTCCTGCTGCCTGGACATTTCAACTACGAACTTCGTCGTCTGACAGTCCCAAAATGAAGTAACGACTATAAATCTCAAAACTTTGCAGGACTCTTCGAGTCTTCGTCACGCACCTTTTGGATATGATTGGAATTAATCATATAGTATAATGATTAATTAATAATGATGATAATAGCAAAAAATAAAAATATGTGGAATTTTAATTATTGATTACTTTGATCCATTATTGTTATTGCCATTCATTATTGTTTTCGTTTTTATCATTATCATTATGCATCCAATTATCATTTATCATCATCTTATCATTTTATCTCATTTTCCATGCTAATTTTAATTGTTTTTCATTATTGTTATCAAGTATATTATCTATTGTTGTTCTCTTTATTAGTATCATTGTCATTATTATCATTGTCATTACTATCATGTTTATACTTAAGCGACGATTTTATTTACCGTTACTGACCCATGTCTACCAACACTATATGGAATTCAACATATGTATCATCAAAATACGAAAGGAAAAAGAAAGAGAATGTAGTCATTTGACTTTTTTTCCCCTGCAACTGAAACCGATTTGTAAAACGAGACCAACATGAAGACATTTCTCCAAATTTAGGGTCATTTGAAGGTATATTAAGCAGCAGGGATTTTTATGGGAGGGGTATTTCTAGGGGGAAATGGAAGGGCTGACAAAAGGCCTTACTTAGTAGGGAATCAAGTCTGGGTTATAGGGAGGTTGAGCGGTAGAGAGGGGGAAGTGAATGTAAGAAATGTGCGAAAAGTAGTGAAAATAAATGGATACATCATGAATATGTAAATAAATGGATAGATAGACCAATAAATGAATACATAAAATATGAATAAAATGAGAAAAAAAATATCTGTTTTCCATTAGGGCAAATCTTTCTTTCCTGTGTCTTAGGGTTCCCTACGAAATCAGAGAGGACTTCACGCCATGAGATACTGGTCACAGGAAGTTGATGCTGTGACTTCGTTATGCGACGGGAGATAACTTGGAAATAAGTTTTCAACCGGCAACTACGCCTTACTACATTCCACCGTGTAATAATAGTAAAGAAGTATACGGAAGACGGAATATAAGAAGGGAGGGAGTATTCTGATGTTCCTCGAGTTGACATGCATTATGAATCCGCATTATCATTCACTTTGCATGACTAATACGGGATCTAGCCTGGTTGGAGAGCGTCTTTTGCAACAGCCAGATTCGGATAATATTTTTTAGGTTTGTAAATACGCAACTTCAGGCTTCTTCTTTGACAGCGACGAGACAACGGAACATCCATTAGCTGAGTTATGTTAATGCCCCCTCGAGAGAGATGTGTTATACGTTCGTATGCACATACATACGCACATATGTTCATGCACATATACATATATTCATGCATATATACATACATACAAAAACAAAAACACACAAAAAAGAATAAACATAGAGAAAGAGAGACAGAAAAAGAAAAGGAAAATATGTAAACAGTATCTCACATGCAAAAAAGAAAAAAAAAGAAAAAAAAATCCGTCGTTTGCTCTGTACTCTACACGTGATGCATAATACATTCGAAAATATATACAGTTTCCCCGCCGCTGCTACAAATACAGCGCTGCCAGAGTCTACAAAGGGCATGCGCTATCAGGTGAATTTCATGCCTTTTTATGCCGCAATTTGTGTCTTTGATAAGGGTCTTCATGTCTGAATTAAACTTGACAGGAGATATTCGAAATGCGTTGAGGTGGGATTTGCAGGATGAAGAATAACCGGGGGAAGAGAAATGCGTGAAATGAAAGTGGAAAGAGACTACAGGGAATATTGAAAATTCGGAGTATTGTTTTTAGACGAATTCATTTTATCTTTCTTTTTTTTCTTTCCATTCAGGCAAGCTCTTGACAATATAGTATTTATTCATTGTGCCGTGAATTTGTCAATTCGAGTATTGTGGTAGATCTATATAACCCCGCTAGATAAGCTATATAGTATATTAAGTATATCCTATATCCTTATAGCTAATATACTACACATTACTATTATATATTATATATATATTTTAATATAATAATATTATATATTGTATAATATATATCTATTTATAGTAAATATATATATGTAAGATGTGATATATAATATACATAGTGTGTGTGGTGTGATGTGTGTGTTGTAATTGTGTTGTGTGATGTGTTGTGTATGTTGTGATGTGTGTGTTAGATATGGTGTGTAGTGTGTGTGTGTGTGTTGTTATGTGTGTGTTTTGTTTGTAGATGTGTGTGTGGAGTTCACGAACGAAAGTATGCGAAACGTGTGTTGTGTTTGTGTTCTGTCTTGCTGTAACACCACACACACACACAGGACAACACACACGCACACAACCACACACACAACACACACACACCACACAAATAGTATATATATATATACTATATACTGATATTATTATTGATACTTATATATATGTCAGTATATATTTACATACGTGATCTATATATATTATACATATATATAGTAAGCGATACTATAGAGAAATTACTCAGAGTAATAAAATATAGTTGTATGAATAATACATATATATAGAAGAATTAGATATAATAAGATAAAATGCTCGGACCAGACGAGAGAAAGATGAAATGCGCTCCGCCGTGATCAGTGCGTTCCCCTCGCCACTTCAGATTGGGCGGAAGGAGGATATCCGATAAACCGTGAGGGATCGTGTGGACCGGAACACCGCGATCCGCTTCCGAGGAGAAAGTAAGGGCCCTATGAACGTCCTCGGAGAATTGTCCAACACTGATCGCTCACTTCGTTACCAGCTGAATTACGCAACCTACTTATTGTACTGTAAGTCATATATATTACGTACCATATTTACTGTGCAAAAACCAGTAACTCAATAATAAGTATTTATTAATAATATAATACTGATATTATATAATATTACTAGTATATATATATATTATATTATATGTATTGATATACTTTATAGTAAGGTAGTAGTATAATAAATCTGCTACTATATACACGTCATGTTATAATTCTCATTATCTATATATTTTACCACTATAGTATTAGTAGTATATATATTTTTATAATATATATAATCCTTCAGCCAGGATGGCTCTTAACACCTTCCTCTCAATTGTAATGTGTCCTGGCTGTACTGTAGAATTTGATTCGCAGTTGACTTAAGTAGCTCACTGCCGCAGATTATGGTATGGAGTCCAGAAAGAAAAGGGTTTGATTTAAACTTCCTAAATGTGCTACATCTTTACTGAGGCAAACATTGCTGATAGCCAACATTATGTGGAATTGTTGTTAGATTCTGCAGTCTCTGACTGACATGCCTATTGAACTGCTGTCGCGCTGGTGATCTTTACAGTGCTGGAGGACAGAAAATGGAATATGTATGAATGGAATAATCGTCTGATCTGAACTGAAACTTATTTTGATGATTGTGGATCCACATGTTCTGCGAGGGTATGCATATTGACTTGCTGCAGATGGAATATACTCTAGAGACCTCACTGATTGACTAGACGTGCATGAGTGCTCGCTCGCACATCGCGTGAGGCAGACTCGCTAAGAATTCATGCTGTGTTAGTCAGAATATAGAACGTGCCAGTTTGGGGAAGAGATGGCTCAGTGATGTTAGTTTCTGATATTTTGTTCAGCTGGAATTGGTTTGCGTTCTTATTTTGCTGTGATTCAAGTATGATTTGAATAATATTTTATAATTCTCACTCCATTTGAGGATTTACAACTAGTATTGTAGGAATTCTGGTTTAATTAATGCTGTCATCAATACAAAGACACATCAAATTTTGTTTCAGAGAGTGTTGAATGATGACACATTAGATTTTTGATATTTGGATTATTTTTGCAATTTCTCATGAGATGCATTCTCTTGAACTATGCTGAATTATATAGAGGATCTTCAATACTGAGGTTCTTCATCTCTCACTTGCTGAGTTTATTTCCGCTTATATATTCCACGAAATTCTCTCCCTATTCTCTTGTGCCTTTTTTAACTTTTCGCTACGGTATATTATGTTTAATATTACACTGTCGATACTATATCATTTGTCAAGTTTAGGCACTGTACGTAAATAGTATCTCCACTACTCCGATATATATGGTAGGCTATAGTACTTCTATATCCATTCTCTCACCCTTACTCGATTCGAGCCTTGTTATATATAATAGGTGATTATATATATATATGTGTGTGTGTGTGTGTGTGTGTGTGGTGAATGTGTGTAGCGATGTGTGATCGCTGTGTGGTGCATGCGTGCTGTGTGTGTGTGGATCCTGTGGGGTGTGTGCGGAGATAACTGGGTGTGGGCGTTGGTGGATAAGTGTGCTTGTATGCTATGTATGTATGTGTTGCGCTTATAAATGACTAGATATATGATACCTAGATGAAGAGACGGAATGATTTAATATAATGGTATATATATTATGATGTATACCACAAGACTTTACGCCTCTTATATATATATTTATATATGTGTGTGTGCGGTAATATGGGAATCGTTGGCGCTGTCGCTGTGTGTGTGTGTGCTCGCTCGGTAAGAACTGGTGATTTCGCTGTGTGTCTCGATGAACTGGTGTTGTGGCTGGTGTGTGGTGTTGTGTGTGGTTTTTCATTTAAGTTGTCTCCGCTGTAGTGCGCATGTTTCGTGTGTGTGTGCGTGCGTTGGGAAATAGTATATCTTGCACAATGTAAATATTTATGTATACTGGTCTTGTACCACTTTACATGCAACTGATCACATTCGTTATAACTGTTGCATAGCCTTCATTCTTTCACATATGCACTATGAATTCTAAATCAATTGCAGCAAGAAGCCACCAAGTAATTCTGCCTGCACTTTTGATGCTAAAGAATATGTCTTTGTGTCTCAGATTCAGAGTACACTTAGATACGAAATGATTAAGATGCATTGAACTCGCATCTGGTCTTAAATTCATAACTACTTTTCATTGGATCGCAGATCGTTACGAGATTTCGACCGGACCGTTCCTCTCGTTTCCCAGTCGTTTTTTTCCTTCTAGTCTTCGGGTTTGCACAATGCGGTGTATAATCATGTATTAGTATTTATTATTATATGCGGATTTCACTTCTCAAACGTCTCATAGTTTTTTTATTCCATCCATCCTTCATCTGGCGCTCACTCGCAATAATAATGTGATACATCTACAATTACCTCTCATACAGCGCTGTAAACTTACATAACGCGTGTCCGAGATCTGAATGTTCTCTCTCTCTTTAACCCAGGCTCGAGTGGAAAACATGTCACGCGAAGATACATCTTCCGAAGTCTGCTCCCAAAACGCTTATCTCCGCAGGCGCATGTCGGTATTCTAGGGATATATATACCATAGGTCTGGAGACACAAACCACAAGGTTTGAGAATCTCGGCCGCCTATTGGACTACATGCGCTCGCAATGGTAATATAGATTCAGAAGTACTATATAGTTAGAGTACTAATATATCCTCGGTGACTATAGCTATTATAGATAGAGTATATACCTATAGTTATGCCATACTTTATTTAGTAACTACTTACTATATATACAGTGTAGTGATTAGATCGCTAGCATAATAGTTTATATTATATATAGATATATGCATTCATGAGAACGACTTATACATATATATAGATAGTATTAGATATATATGGAGTATATAGAGACTATATTTTCTGAGTTATATGATATGAGTAGTATATATATATATATATATTTATATTGATATACATATAAATGGACATCACAGAATAACAGTCAGAGTGACATCGGGTTAGGGATGTGGTAGAGAATGGGAGAAATAAAGTCCCTAAGTGAGTGCCATCCCTTGTGTTTTGTGTGTGTGTGTGTGTGTGTGTGTGTGTGTGTGTGTGTGTGTGTTTGTGTCTGTCTGTGTGTGTGTGAATATATAGGCCTACACACATGAATATCTTATACATAACGCTCATCGTCTGCTTGTGACCCTTGACCATTCATTTCCTGCGACTGTGTGCGTGTCAGTTTTTTTTTTTTTTTTTTTTTGCTTCCCGTTCCCTGTGACCCTAGGGAACTAAGAGGGAACATGATATGAGGAATAACATCACGTTGGTTTCGGGATGAAACCTGATAACAAGC
>NW_020872027.1:181438-186949 GCF_003789085.1 Penaeus vannamei
ATACATACATATATCATCATCATTGTTATTATCATCATCATTATTATCATTATTTCTATTATTATTATTATTATTTATTATTATTATTATTATTATCACATTATTATTATCCCCAACATATATATAACATCATTATCATTATTACCATGATCATTGTATTTATATTGTTATTATCATCATTTTCATCATCATGCTTATCATTTTTATTGTTGTTTTTCTTTCTTTTACTGTTATATATTATATATATATATATATATATATATATATATATATATATATATATATTATATATATATAATATATATATATATATATATATATATATATATATATATATATATATATATATATATTATAATATATATATATATATATAATATATATATATGTTTACGTGTATATGTGTGGTGCATATATACGCACACTTACATAGACACGCAAATATATATATATATAATATATATATATATATATATATATATATATATATATATATAATATATATATATATATATATATATATATATATCACAAATGTGTGTGTGTGTGGTGTTTGTGTGGTGGTGGGCGTGTGGTGGGGGGTGCGTATGTGGGTGCAAAGCCGTTCATTCTCCTGCGGAAATCCCGTCTGATGAAATGATTGTGCTGATTATATCCTGGCAGTTATGAAATCAGGCAGCGAAAAAAATGCGCCAGCGAAGACCACGCTTTGAAAAACCGCACCTGAAGGCCCATATTATTAAAAAGTTGATTATCTGATATAAACTGCGAATCATAATCCTTCCGGCAAACTTAATATCGCAGCCGCAAAATACATTATTAAAAGATGGAGTAACCTTTAGTTTCGAAATTCCCGGAACGATCTGCTGTTGGGATACTCATATTTTGTTCTATTTTTAGCACATTTTCATTTCTTTTCAAGTAATATTTCGTCGGGAAGAAGGAAGAATCAAAGGTAAAAAACGTAATCGAATTGGAATCGGAACCCCATTACGATATATTGGGGAGGGAAATGGCCTGGAAAAGACGGAGAGGTGATGGCGAGTGGGAGTGAGAGAGAGGAGGATGAGGAGGGAGGGTGGAGGAGGAGATGGAGGAGGGGGGGGGGGGGGGGGAGAGGCGAACACAAAGAGCGTCTGAACGTGACAGTTGAAGAAGAAAAAGGGAAGACATCTCACGTGAGAAAGGGAGGAAAATGAGGCGGGGTTATGGAAAGGACTGTCGATGAAAAGGGAAAGAGGAAAAAAAGGAAAAGAGTCTTTGTGACAGCTGCAAAGTACCGCATAAAATTTGCCTTCAAAGAACCATTAGAAAACAAATACAGATTTTGTGCGAATAACAGTGGTATAGTCATGTTTATAGGGTATATAATAATATTTTTTATCACGATGAAAACTAAGCAATTCGAAATCTCTCTCTCTCTCTCTCTCTCTCTCTCTCTCTTCTCTCTCTCTCTCTTCTCTCTCTCTCTCTCTCTCTCTCTATATATATATATATATATATATATATATATATATATATATATATATATATATATATTGAAGTGACTCCTAAAGTAAAAGCAATGCTGAAGATGCGTTTACTTAGATTAAATAAATAGTTGTTTTTGGACTGAAAAATATGAAGTCATCACATATATAAATATTTATTCAAGCACAACTGATTCATTCTTGGGAAAGTCAAATGTAAATAGTCTTTCATTTAATCTATTGGCTCTTAACCTGCAGAGAATGAGGGATTCATTAAGGGGGACGTGAAAAAAAGAGAGAAGAAAAAAGGAATTAAACTAGGTATGTTTAGAATTCTCATGCGCGATGCTGCATTATACGTGAGTAGAGACAAAAGGGGAAGCCAAAAAAAAAAAAAAAAAAAAAGATTTAGTATGTTGAATTAACTTTGGATATTTGTTGCGAGAAAATTACAGTACAGCTCATTACTTACTCGTACTTAAATCGTTTACTTGCAACACGCCATTCCAAGGATTTTTCCTGGCTTCCGTTAGTCATTATTATTAGTGATTACTTATATTTTGATCGTTTACTTACAACAAACCATTCCAAGGATTTTTCTCTGGCCTCCGAACATCTTTTGTCTTCCACCTGAACACCTGTATCAGGCTCTCGTTTTTTAGTTGCCTTTGACATGCAGGTAAATAATTCTAGGTCCGTTTGTGTGAAGAACCTTTGATTTTTATGTTACCGTATGATGTATTATTAAGATGACCCTCTTACCGTGACTATCAAGTGTATATTCCAGTTTCCTTTGTGTTTCGGCAAACGGGTATCACTTCTGACGTCAGCACTATTTTTTTCAATGTCCAATGTTCCTCCCTCACTCGACTCGAGTTCTTTGCATGTTATATTTACTAATACTGTTGATCCTTGTTCATCAAAAGTTTATTCTATTTTTTTTCTACATTGACTTGTTTCTTTCCGTTTTATTGATATGTAATTACCATTCGGAGGGTGTCAAAAAATAGGGCACTCTTCATCACTTTCTGTTGTTTAAGATTAACGTTGTTTAAATACGTTATTTTAAAGCAGAATTGGGTGAGTGCGTTGAACTTATTACTAGAATATTGTATACTGTACATGACTTACTTATGAGTCTGACCTATTCATTGCTGGCGCGGACAAAAGAGATTTTAGATGATGAAAGTCTATTGTTGATAGTCCACCAACTTTAAATATTTATATGATTGTAGCTAAAAGTTTTAAACTTCCTCCATCTACTGTCTGACGGATAAATTACGTTTCAAGGAGAAAAACACATAGCTTGCCAAAGAGTGGGCGTTCTCTCCTCAACATTTACCAAGGGACAGTGAGGAGAATGATTCAAGAAGTTAAGGAAAACCCAAGACTGACTTCAAAGGATCTGCAGACCCCCCCCTTCTGTGGCTTGCGTCATGTGCACGACTCACCTCTCCGGAAATGGTTAGATAAGAATGGCTTTCGTGGCCGGGTAGCTCGGAAGAGACCAATGCTTTCAAAATAACAAGGGATAAAAGAGACAACAGGATAACAAAAAGCGATGCCTCTCTCGCTTTTTTGAACCGAGGAACACAATGGTAAAAAAGGATAAGAGACGGGGTGTTGTAAGGCTAGATGAAACCCAAGTTCAGCTTTCTGGTCACAAATGGGAAACGTTATGTTCGACAAAAGCAAAACACGCCATTTAGAGCGAGGAACCCGACTGTGAAACGTGGTGGCGGGAGGGTTAGGGTTTTGCTACGTCGAAGTCCAGCCTGCAAGCCACCATCGAGAGACCTCTGGATTCATTCCTGAAGCTGAAAATTCCTGAAGGCAACTGAAGGCAAACTCAGGCCGTCATCTGTATGGAATCTGAAGCGGAGTCAAAATCAATGTCCCAGTAATTTGCAAAGTGATCAAAAAAGCTAATAATAAATCTGTAATAAAAGGACACTGTACCTACCCAGACCACTCGCAAAAAATGTTGTGGAATGTGCTCTGGAATCAAATCCAAATAAAAATGTTATCATTTATAATTTATACAGAAATGATTGACAAACTTTCAGTGCGTGGCTGCTACTACATGTGCATGTTGTGTACAAATCCGTGCGTTTCCATGTATGTGCATGTGAACACGCTCAATAAACGTCTATTAAAGTTCATGTGCTCACATTCAGATTCAGGAGCCAATGATGCATGCTTTTCTGCCTCCCCGCTATTTGTTGTTGCATTCCGTGCCGGGCGGCAGCAGCTGCATTGCAATGGAAGGTGACCGTTACTCTTGCAACGTAGGCGGTGCGCATACCTATCGACCATCTGCTGCAAGACGAGATGAAACTCATGTAATTAAACTTTGCAGGAAAAAACGTCATCTCTCGTGTTATACAAACCCTTTTTCTCGGCCATTCTTGTTTGATCAACAGAACTAAACTTCGGTTAATAAGGATGGTTTTCCTTTCCATTTTTTTCTTTTACTTTTTTCCTTACTGCTCTGAAATTTTAATACGTTTCTCTCTTTTTCCTCTTCCTTTTTCATCTCATTAAGAAATATAATTTCTGCGGAATTTAGGGATGACTGTGGAAAATAAAATGAACTGTACAATCGAGAAGATTCTTTTTCACTGTAATGCCACAATCATTATCAAAGGAAGTATTTTTTTTCTATTACCTTAATTATCTTATTACTAATGATGCTGCTACGACTGGGCTACTCCTAAAGGTATCAGTATTATTCGTATTGCTATTATTATCATTATTTTTAAAATTTGTTATCCAAGTGATATCACTCATCTTATTACCTTTTTCGTTATCATCCTGATCCTCATATTCTTCACTATAGCCCTTATATACACACACACACACACACACACACACACACACACACACACACACACACACACACAACACACACACACACACACACACACACACATATATATATATATATATATATATATATATATATATATATACATATATATATATATATATATATATATACATACACACACACACACACACACACACATACACACACACACACACACACACACACACACACACACACACACACACACACACACACACACACACACACACACACACACACACACACACACACACACACACACACACACACACACACACATATATATATATTTATATATATATATTATAATATATATATATATATAAATATATATATATATATACATATATACATACATATATATACATATATATATATATATATATATATATATATATATATATATATATATATATATTATATATATATATATATATATAATATATATATATATATATAATATATAATTATATATGTATTACATATATATGTATGTATATATATATATATACATATGTGTATATATTATATATATATATATATATAAATATATACTATATATATATATATATATAATATAATAGTATATATAGTATATAAATATATATATGTATATGTATATATGGATACATATGTATATAAATACATCTGTATATATATATTATTTATATCTCACACCAACACATCACCACACTAACACACACACACACAACACACACACACAGACACACACACACATAGCGATATACACACACACACACACACATATATTATATATATATATATATATATATATTTATATATATTATATATATATATATTACATATGTACCTATATACAACGACAGAGAGAGAGAGAGATTGAAAGCTCCTCATTAAAAAGCTACACGCAAAAATATTTACTAAAATCTCATTTCACTTTAGTACTGCCTACCCTTAGCATTTACTGGGAGCCCATATTAATTATAAAAAACGGGTATTTACATTTTCATGCTACATACAACTTCTCTTTCCTTCGCCGACCCTTGAAGTGGCCTCTCTCCTTTCAGAACGCACCCACAACGTAGGTACACACACACCACACACACAACACACACACACACACACACACACTATATATATATATATATATATATATATATTTATATATATATAATATATATATACTATAAT
>NW_020872028.1:0-10000 GCF_003789085.1 Penaeus vannamei
CACACATTGTGTACACACATACATACGCGCCAAACACTTCACAACATGCCTAACACACACATACGCGTCCAAACACCTCCACCACATTACACACACTACATCCCGCCAACACACTCACACATGTACCACAACCATTACATACGCGCAAAAACACTCCACACAATGGACACCAACATAATCCATTACGTCGCAACACTTCACACATGACAACACATACATACGCGCAAACATCTCACGCATGTTACACACCACAGTACATACGCCGCAAACACTCACACATTTGTACACACATACATACGCGCAAACACTCACACATGTACACACATACATACGCGCAAAACACTCACCAATTTGTACACATACATACGCGCAAACACTCACACATGTACACACATACATACGCGCAAACACTCACACATGTACACACATACATACGCGCATACACACGTCCACACACCATCACACACATGTACACACATACATACGCGCAAACACTCACACAATGACACACATACATACGCGCAACACAATCACAGTACACACATTACATACGCGCAAAACACTCACACATGTACACACATACATACGCGCAAAAACACTGCGACATACACACATACATACGCGCAAACACTCACACATATGTACACACATACATACGCGCGCAAACACTCACACATGTACCACATACATACGCGCAGAACTACCTCACACATGTACACACATACATACGCGCAAACACTCACACATGTACACACATACATACGCGCAAACACTCACACATGTACACACATACATACGCGCAAACACTCACACATACACACATACATACGCGCAACACTACAACACACACACATGTACACACACAACATACGCGCAAACACTCACACATGTACACACATATCATACGCGCAAACACTCACCACATGTACACACATACATACGCGCAAAAACACCTCACAAACATTACAAACACATGTACCGCCCGCAAAACACTCACACATTACACACCATACATACGCCGCCAACACTCACACACGTACACAACATACATACGCGCGCAAACACTCACCACACGTACCACACATACATACGCGCAAACACTCACACATGTACACACATACATACGCGCAAACACACACACATGTAGACATACGAAGGAACGCACCCACCCATAGATAAATATAGTGTTCCAAACACCCACCTGTGCTATATCAGCCATTTTACCTTGCAAGGGGCCTGAATGTGCACGAAATTAGACATTGCAATGGACATTTAAGCAATACTAGGCTACCACTCGGATCCTACTTGCAAACGAATCAAAACAAACAACATAAAGAAGAGAAGAGAAAAGGAATAGTGACGGTAATAACAGGAAAATAGCCCCCCCCCCCATGTATCAGAAATGACGGGGTAGCCAAAGGAAACGTTCTTGTCAATGATAGGCTTTTGTGTTCGATACAAAAGGGATCATGAGTCCCCAACACGCGAGAGAGAGAACAAGTGTTCACGAGAACATCTCACTCGCCGCACCTGCTGCCTCGCCTCTTCGCTAAACCCCTGAGGTTGGCTTTGCATTTTACAAGTGAGATATGAGTAGGATTTGATATTATATTATATAACTATTATCATATTATAGATATATATATATATATAGTAATACAATTAGTAATATATTATATAAATAATATAATTTATATATGTATACATATTAATACATTATAGGTAGTACATTACTACCTCGATATATATATATATATATGATTATATATATAATAAGTATATATATATATACATATATTTATATTATATTATATACATATATATTTAATTATATTATATATTATAGAACCCTAATACACCGTCTATATTACTACCCATCAATGATACAAATCATCACCCTCATATCTAAACTATACCTATACTCATACTCACGAGTATATCAATAGTTATATAATTTATATATATCTCATATAAACTACTATACTATCATAATATATTTAATAAACAATAATATATAATATATATATAATACCTATATTACTTACACTAATATATAACTATATATCTATATATAACACAGAAATGCATTATAACACACACACACACACACACACACACACACACACACACACACACCCACACAACACACATACACACCACACTACACACACACACACAACACACCATACTATAATGGTGTTGTGTGTTGTCTGTGTGTTGGTTAATATATTACAACATACAACACCACCACACATACACCACACACACATTATAATATTATAATATATATATATCTATAATACACAACTGGTGTGTGTGTGTGTGCGCGCTGACGCGCGACGCGCAGCCAGCGCCCGCGTGTGTTGACATGTGTGTTGTGTGTGTGTGTGTGGTGCTGTGATACACATATACATGAATAAATATAATATAATATACTACACAACCCACACGCATACACACACAACACACAATATATATATAAGTATATTTATATATGTTTATATATATAATATGCCATATATATATATATATATATACTATATATGAATATAATATATAATTATATATTATTGCGTGCGTGTCTTTGTTGCAAGGAGAAAAAGTATATATAATATACATATAATAATTATCATATATTCAATAATATTATATATACATACACAAATATTTTCTAAATATGTATTGTTTTGTGTGTGCAACATGCAATACTAAACAACGTTTACACACTATAAAACTAATACACCCATCCTTCAAAACAAAAAAATCTTCCACATCCCCTAACGAAACAAACCAGATAACGACCCACTCCGTACACGCAACACCAAAATACACTCTCCCCCCAGACCAGGCAAAAATATATCACAGAATAAAAACAACCACATCATTCATATATATTTGCGTAACTGTGCTTCTATTTTCTCTCCTGTCTCGACCACAGATCTTGGGCCCGGACCCATGGACGACGAGAAGGATCACTGCGCAGGACTTGCAAGCTAACGAGTATGCGGCACGCCTCCCCCTGCGCTCTCTGCCCCCCCGACAGGCCAGGCGCCTGCCCCCCGTCGCCGCGCCCCCCCCCCCGCTCGAATTTACCCGGAGCTCCCTGCGCAGCGCTGTGTGCGCCTCTCGCGCCGTTTACTGTGGTCGTGAGGACAAAGCACCGTTTAATGCACTATAAATACATATTTAGTTGCACATATGAATGCATACAGCATTGACATACAGTACATATATACCATACATATAACATACCACTTATAGTTTACACATGACATGCCCGCCGAATGAGCGATTACAAATAACCGAGCCCGAGCCCGCACCCACCTTAACACACGCCAGGCACCCCCCGCTCATACCCATTCAAGTATAGAAATAGCAGTAGGGGCACTTACAACAATGGAAGAATACGCCAGTACAAGAATACGGAATAGACATACATACATATTATAGCGATAGCAATATAAGAGATAGCATAACGGGATAATTAATTCGAAAGAAAGATACAATAGATGTAATACATGCACCAGTTTGTCAACGTATGCCTGTAGACATCCGTTCTACTGTTAAGCACATGCATTACAATGCAATAACTAATCCCTCCTACTTTCGGTTTGCTAGCTGTCATCCAAAAGAGCTTTGGTTCATTGCATCCTACGTATAACCGCATTTTTTCTTTTTCCACATTTAACTCTAATATTATAAAAGTAAAGTTACACAATCTTAGACAGTGAAATCTTTCTATTCACCATTTTATGCTTTCTATTAAAAAAAAAAACCAATAACAACAATTACCACCAGAAGTCAACCTACACACACATTGATCAACCATGATCACGTCCACCATATAACCCATAGCACGACAACAATAGTGACACATGCTGAAGTTCTGAGTGAACCAAGAGCGGCATCACCGGACAATAGAATGACTGGTATAGTAAGCAGAAAGACATATCATGAGCATCTATGACAGAATACAAAACGCTATAATAAGAGATATCACAATAAAGAAATCAAAGTCGGGGTCAAAGGAACAAACCAATAACAACATACTCTTATTATGCCAGTATACACCTTCTCAAATGCTCCGCGGCAACTCACTGGAAGCTAACCCCCTCCGCAGCACTGAATCACAGTGAGCACCTTCCTTCCTCACCCCGTTGAAAACAACTGCTCTAGTAAAAAGGGAACTACATTGAAAACAAAAGTGACTTGTGAAGTGACCTCCTTGAAAAAAAGACGCATTAAACAGATGAACTTTTCAGAAAAGTGGACTCTAAGTACTCAATAGTGTGAAAAGTGGACCGCTGTGAAGAAAAGTGGAAACTCTTGGAGCTGATTGAAGTGACACTCTTGAATGAACTTGGGAAAATACTCTTGAAGTTGACTTGAAACAAGAAGCACACCTATTACGGTAGTTGGAACTACTTTGAGCAGTGACTTAGACAGAACGAGGATCGAAATACCTCGTTGCAATTCAATGATGCACTCCTTGACATAGTAGCTCTGCGAATAGAGGACCAACCTCCTCGCCACCATGACTCTTGAAGTGGCTCTTGACACCTGACGTTCTTTGATAGTGCTCTNNAAGAAGTGCTCTGAAGTGACTCTTGAAGTGACTTGAAGTGACGCATCATTGCACATCCAGGAAGCCGTCGTCGTCTTGAGGAATCTGCTTCCGGATGAGGTACAGGAAATGATGTAAGGGGGGGGCGGGTAGGAGGTGTTGGACTGAGTTCTGACTGAATCGGTTTAGACTGATTGATTCGGTAAAATTTATTTTTGCAGCAGCAGGGAGTTACTTTCTCTCTCTCTCTTCTCTCTCCTCTTCTCTCTCTCTCTCTCTCTCTTACACATAAACTACACACACCACACACACACACACACACACACACACAACACACACACCACACACACAGCACCACACCACACACACCACGCACACACACACACACACACACACGCACACACACACACACACAACACCACCACACACCCACACCATTCTCTCTCTCTCTCCAATGATGTTGGAATCAATAATAAACTTTTTCTTTCCATTCATTCTTTTTAAATTCCTTCCCAAGCCTCCCAATTTTCTCTGTTTTTCATGTTTTTGTTCCTGTTTCCTTGTTTTCTCTGTTTCTCCCATTCACCTCTTCATCTCCACCTTCCCCTCCCTTCCCTCCCTTTCGGAACGGCGACCGAAGCAATGACTTGTGAACTGACTCGAAGATGCTGACCACACACAAAACCAACAGAGCTGAATGGTCTCACTGATCCGATTGTACTAACACCACTGACTCTCACCATCGTCACCATTTATTCCTATATCGACGTGTTCACCATCATACCAGGCACTGTAATGGTCGTTAGAAATACAGGTTTCACTATCTGATTGTCACTTGATATCATACTTATCATATTCATTCATTTCGTGAATCATTTCGGACTTTTGATTACCTTTTCGACACACAACAGCGACTACTTAATAGAGACAGTGGGTATATATTATATATATATACTATATACAGAGAGAGAGAAGAGAATAGAGAGAGAGATAGAGACGAGAAGAAGAGAGAGAGAGAGAGAGAGGAGAGAGAGAGAGAGAGAGAGAGACAGAGAGAAGAGAGAGAGAGAGAGAGAGAGAGAGAGAGAGAGAGAGAGAGAGAGAGAGAGAGGACGAGAGAGAGAGAGAGAGACTTACCTCTATTTCACATTACATCACTCTTGCTGAATTTATAACGGTACCAACATTAGCCATCTCTATAGACGACTGTCCAACGTATACGTCACGATTTGCCCATAAAATTTCTCACGCTAAACAAACCTTATGCAAACGTGTAATGCCATACTATTGTCCAAGCTCTACGACGTGTTCAGAACATGTTCCCACCGCAATACGAAACCTAAATTACTCAAAAGGAAATCCCAAGATAACGAGGTAGTTGAGGCTGACGTCCCGCCCCCCGCCCCCCCCATACCATGTAAAAAGACAGGCAATACAACCCCCCCACCCCCTTGTTTAACATATTCAGGTAAGAGATGGAATTACCCGAAAACAACAGGACGACACGAGAAAGATCAGACCCTTACCTTCTGACAGCCGAGAGACAGCACGAAGCTACGTAGGATGACAACCATAACATTTCCATTTTCTGGATGTTGTGCGGTTGTGGTGTTTGGATCTCGGGATTTCATGGTCCTTGGTTCGAGTCCCAGTTAAGAGGCGTAGACAAGGTTCAAGATGGAAATTCGTCCTAAGAAGTGGTAATTGTTATTGCAGTTCTCCTCACATGCAGAACGATGCCGTTGTGTACACACTCGCCATACAAAGAGCTGGCGACTATTTTTAGACTCCAGTACAAACAACGACTCTTATACATCCCTATAAGCTTCTGGACCATTTCTTAAAAATCATACCGTTGGTAATTATGAAAAAAAATGTAAATCATAAAAAATTCATGCCTCTTGTAATTACGAAATAATTGTTATTTTCATTCCACGCGTAATAAAATCTTAAGAATTAATTCTACGAAGCTTAATCAAACTGGGTAAAGTACGAGTACAAGAGACGAAGAAAAGAAAACTATCGCAAATAAAACACTCATGATTTCCCATCCACTTTCCGGAAAAAAAGAGAGAGAGAACACTCGGCCACTTTTCTCTCCGTCATAAATATCGTCGTTTTCTCTGACTGTTTGGTTTCCTCGCATCTCGCTCCACGTCCGGAGGGAGGGAGGGGGTGACGGAGAGGGAGAAGAAGGGGAAAGAGAAGGGGGGGGGTGGACGGGGAGGGAGAGATAAGCGGGGGGGAACGGGGAGGGAGATAGAAGGGGAGAGAGGAGAGAGAAGGAGGGGGGGGGAGAGTGAAAGGGAGGGAGAGAGAGAGAGAAGGGGGGGGGAGGTGAAACGGGGAAGGGAGAAGGGGAGGAGGGGACGGGGGGGGAGAGAGAGAAGGGGGGAAGAGGTGGTTACGGGAGGGAGAGAGAGAAAGAAGGGAGAGAGAGAGAGAAGGGGAGAGAGAGAGAGAGAAGGGTGAAAGAGAAGGGGGAGGTGACGGGGAGGGAGAGAGAGAATGGGGGGGGAGAAGAAGGGGGAGGGAGAGTGAACGGGGAGGAGAAGGTGGGGGAGGAGGGAGGGGTCGGGAGAGGAGAGAGAGAGAAGGGGGAGAGAGAGAGAAGGGGGGGAGAGAGAGAGGGGGGAAGGTGAACGGGGAGGAATAGCGACAGAGAGGGGGGGGAGGGAATAGGGAGGCGGGGTCTATGTGCGTAGGGGGGGGGGGGGGCGATCAGAGAGGAATGGCGGCAGAGAGACATATTTTTCGTCGAAGGCTTTTAAAATCGCGGCAAAATAACCAGGGAAGATTTTTTTTTACAAGCAGCACACTAAAAAGAAAAAGAAAAAAAAATATATTCGCGGTATTTTCGACACGTGAGGATGTCACTTCATGAATTTTAGTCATGAATTTCCGCACCGAAGGAGGTAGGGTCATGCACACCGTATGACGAAAGGATTCACACCGCCATTTTTATGCAAAAAACACCGTCTTGGGGAATCCATTGATGATAATCCTTCTCATGGGTGGATTTGCGTCATCCTTGTAATCCTACACTGATATTTAATTTCTTTTTTTGGTCATTTATTTACGAGTATGTGCTATGNAGAGAGAGAGAGAAGAGATGAGGAGAGAGAGAGAATGAGAGGAGAGAAGAGAGAGAGAGAGAGAAGAGAGAGAGAGAGAAGGACGGAAAGGGCAGAGGAGAGTAGGAGGAGGAGATAAAAATGGAGAGGGAGTATAAGATGGAGGATGGAGAAAGAGAAGAGGAGAGAGAGACAGAGAAGGAAAAGGAGATAGAAATGGAGAAGGAGGCTGAACAGCACACAGAGAATAGATAAGAAACACATACCATTCATCCTTTGTCTTCTCATCCTAACATTGTATCATCTTTTACTTCTTCTCCCTCTTACTCATCATTATTATTCAACTCCTTCCTTTTCTGGTTTCTTCAACGCAAAGTAGAGATTCTCTTTTCCTGTCTCCATTGCAATTGCATATTCAGGTTCAATAGCCAATGCATACAAAAAAGCAAAACAAAAAGAATGAAAAACAAGAAAAAATAAAATGGAAGTTTTTTTTCAGTCCCCATAAAAAAGTTATCAGTCTCTTTAAGTCCATTTTTCCTTGTAGCTTTAACCCTAAGTCAGTGTCGTGCGAGTCATGTGTCAGTCTAAGTCACTCTTGATGCCGCAGTGCGAACTCGTCGTGTCATCTTATTTCGGTGTGATTCTTCGTCTCAGTCTCTCTTTTCCTGTTTGATATGTATGGATTATAAGCCTTTCTTAACACACAAAACACACAACATGTGTGTGTGTGTGCTGTGTTGTGAATCATGTTGTGTGTGTGTGTGTGTGTGCATGTGTGTGTGTGTGTGTGTATGTGTATGTGTATGTGTATGTGTATGTGTATGTGTGTGTGTGTGTGTGTGTGTGTGTGTGCACGATGTTGGTGTTGTGTCTGTGTTTGTGTGTCCTGCCCTGACTGTGTGTGCGCAATTTGTGTGTGTGTGTGTGTGTGCCCACACTTCGTGTGTGTGTGTGCGCGCGCGCGCGTGTGCCCTGGTGTGCGTGTGTTTTATATATATAAATATATATATATATATATATATATATATATATATACATATATTATATACATATATTATACATATATATATATACATATATATATAATTATAATATATTATATTATATATATATATATATATATATATATTATATAATATATATATATTATATATATATATATAATATTATATATCCCTCCCTCTCCTCTCTCTCTCCAGCACTCTCCTCTCTCTCTTTCCTTTACTTACTGTTTCCCATGCAATTTGCCTAATTAATGCACAAGTTCCAAGCATGTACATATGTACGTATATACAATATGACATTGTGCACTTTTCCGTCTGACTGAACAACAGTGAACGGTTTCTGTTCCTCTGACACCATTTCAGCCGCTATGTGAGAATTCGCCAGTGTCTGTGAGGAAAGGTAGGGAGGGAGGAGGGGAGGGGCGAGGGGAAAGTTAGGGGAGGTGAGGGGAGAAGGGGGAGAGGGGGAGGGAGAAGAGAGGGGGAGAAGGAGAGGAGAGTTAGGGGATGGGGGTGGAGGGAGAAGAGTTGGGGAGGGGGAGGGAGAGAGAGGAGGGAGAGGTGGGAGGGGCAGGGGGAAGGGGAGGGGGAGGGACTTTAGGTGAGAAGGGGAGGGGGAAGAGAGAAGGGGGAAGGGGAGAGAGAGGGGAGAGTTGTGGAGGGGTTGAGGGGGAAGGGGGGAGAGGGAAGACTTTAGGGGGGAGGGGGGGAGAGGGAGGGAGAGAGGAAGAGTTTGTGTAGGGAGGGGTGAGGGGGATGGTAAGCGGGGAGTGCTTTCTCGATGATGTGAGAAACTTGTAAATGTCTCATATTTTTTTGTCTTTCTTTCTTTCATTTTTTTTGCGCAAGCGACCCTAGTAGTGACGTTCACAAGCTCATTAAAAAGATATATACATGATTTTTTTCGGTTGGTGAAATTGCATAGGTTTGAGATAATTTGATACTGGAATTTGTTCGTAAAATTTTCATCTTTCAAACAAACCAATAATAAAAAAATTATATGAAAACGATAATGATAACGATGATGATAGCAATTAGAAGTATCAATGATAATGATAATAACAATGATGATACTAATTATAATGGTGATAAAGATTCTAACAATAATGAAGGTAGTAATAATAATGATTAGCAATTATGAAAATAAAAATGATAATGGTAATGGTAAGGTTAATGATAATCTAACAGCAGTAATGATCATGATAAATAGATAAATGAATAACGACTAAGAACACGCGAAACCCTGTGCGTATGGCGACACCCGAAAATCCGGCAGCCAGCTGATAGACCTACATTCGCAAGCTCACGCCCAGCCCGAAACGAGCCTGCGTGGGCGTGGTGGAGACGTGCCGGGG
>NW_020872028.1:20000-25000 GCF_003789085.1 Penaeus vannamei
ATTCCCAACAAGAAAGAGGTGTAATTAAGAAGCACATGTCACTCGGAGGAGGTAGATGGGGTGGGGTGGATGGGGGGGGGGGGTAGAGGGCGACAGATGGGGGTTGGGCGAGGGGCGAGGAGGCGACGGTATTTTGAAGGAGTCAGGGGGGTGGGGGGTGAGGAGAGGGGGGTGGTGACAAGGGGGGGCGGCGAAGGTTCGAAGGTGCATATATTCCTGTCATTTTTTTTTTTTTTTTTTATATCACTGGGCTTGGGTTGTGATAGTGACAATGATGGTGATTTGTGATGGTGAGGGCGAGGGTGATGGTGATTGTTTATGATGATTAGTTTATAATGATGATATTACGATAATGATGGTGATAGAAATAATGACGATGACAGTGGTAGTAATAATGCTATTGGTGATAGTAATGATAAAGATGAGAGTAATGATAATATCAGTAATAGAATAATAATGATAGTAATAATGATACCAATGACAACAAACACAACAACAATAATGATAATGAAAATAATGATGATAACAATAATAACAAATACAAGACATAGTAATAAAATGATAACGACTACCAAGGCAACAACAGCCGTGTTTATATCTTGAATAAAGATGAAATTTGAATGCAACGATAATAAAAATAATTGAAAACAATGAAATACGACTTGATCAAAGTTTATTCATTTTTATGGCATCGTATAAAGGTAATATACTTTATATGGTCTCGCCATTATTATCATTATCGTTATTATCATTATCTATTATTATATATTTCTTTTTACCCAGTCTTACTTCTATTGGTTTCTTTATCACCCTTAGTTTGCCTCCCCACTCCTCCTCTTCCTCCTTCCCCTCCTCCTCCTCTTCCTTCTTCCCCTCCTCCTCCTCTTCCTCCTTCCTCCTCTTCCTCCTTCTCCTCCTCCTCCTCCTCCTCCTCCTCCTCCTCCTCTTCCTTCTGTGTCCTCTCTTCCTCCTCCTCCTGCCTCCACCCTTCCCCTTTTTTTCATCTTTAATTTCCCCTTCCTCCATCTTTCATTTCCCTTTTTGTTCTATACTCTTCTCTCGTCTTCTTCGCCCATTTCTATTCTTTCCTTCTACTCCACGCCTTCTTCCTCCCTCCTCCCTACCTCCCCCATTCATCCTCCCCTCACCCTTACCCCTTTTTTCCTCCCCCACTCCCCCCATTCTCCTACCCCCTCACAACCCCTTTCTTCCCTCACCCCCTTCCTCCTCTCACTCCATCCCCCTCCCCCACACCCATCCCCTACTCCCCCCTTCCCTTCCCCCTTCCCCTCTTTTCTTGCACCTCTTGGCCCTGCGTCTTCCTCCTCGTTCACCGGAAGTGGTCCTCAGCGCAGGAACAATCCCTCCGTAATTCATCCTCTGATTAGATTGATCGCAACAGCCTAATCACTCAATTAACTTAATCGGGATTGGACGAGCGAGAGGGTTAGGATGGAGGGAGTTCAGTATTTTTTTTATTAATTTTTGGGTATGTTTTTTTATCATTTAGATTGATTTTTTTTCTTTTATTTTTATTTACTTATATTTTATTCAGTGTTATTTTTTATTCATTGTTATATTTTATTCAGTGTTATTTTTATTTATTTTTTGTATGTATTTTTATCATTTAGATTGATTTTTTTTCTTTTTTTATTTGTGGATGCTTGAATGTAGATATATATTGTGTGTGTGTGTGTTGTGTGTGTGTGTGTGTATGTATGTGTGTATTTGTGTTTGTGTGTGTGTGTTCATATATATATATATATATATATATATATATATATATATATATATATATATATATATATATATCTGTGTGTGTGTGTGTGTGTGTGTGTGTGTGGTGTGTGTGTGTGTGTGTGTGTGTGTGTGTGTGTGTGTGTGTGTGTGTGTGTGTGTGTGTGAGTCTGTGTGTGTGTGTGTAAGTAATAAAATTACCCATCTTTCGCATTTTCCTGTATTCTGATTTTGTTGCTGTTGCCATTAACTCATAATAAACAGCTGTTATCACCGTAGGGTTAAAGTCCTTCCCCTCCAACCCCCTACCCCCTACCTGTCCAACCCCCTACCCCTCTCCTATCATCTACTTTTCTTACCTTCCTTCCTTCCTCCTCTCCCTTCTCCTCCTTCCTCCTTCCTCCCCTTCGCCTATTCCTCCCCTTCCTCCCCTCCTCCCCGCCTCTCCCTTCCCCTTCCCCTCCTCCTCCCCCCTCCTCCCTATTCTCCTTTATCAGTGTCGTAATGTGTCGTATATTCGCAGCAAGGTGTCCTTCCTTAATGCTTTCACTGTCGTTCGCTAGATGGCGTTAATCAGCTGATGTGGGAAAAATATCATTATTATTATTCACAATTGTTCGTCACTTTCAGATCTTTATTTTTTCTAAATCATTAAGATAATGATGATGGTAGTAGTAATGATGGTAATGATGATAGTCAGGGTAATAATAGAAATTGATGGAAAAGATTATTATGATAATGGTAATAGTAATGATAATAAAGATGATAATGAAAACAATAATAACAATGATAATGATGATATTACTAATGATAATAGCAATAATGAGAATGATAATAATGATGATAGTAATAATAATAATAATAATGTTGATAATTATAATGATAATGATAATAATAATAATAATGTTATAATGTTATAACGATAAGGATAATGATAAGAATGTTGATAATGATAATAATTAATATGATGATAATATATGATGATGATAATAAAACAGCAAAAACAACAATAACCATAATGATATACAAAAAAATATTGATTCAAATCATCCCAATAACAGGTGTCTATTCAGTCATTTCCAACCGCGATCTGCACTCTGTATTGCCAGACACCCCCCCCCCACCCCCACCCCCCCGCCGAGACGCTGTCCTGCCGAAAGACACTGATTCCTGTCATTAATATCAATTAAGCCTTTGACAACGGGAATGTAGCGTGGGAATTTCGACTCAGTGAGGGGTGGAGGGGTGGGGGAAGGGTGAAGGGGTGGGGGGTGGAGGGGGTGAAGGTGGGGGGTGGAGGGGGGGTATCTGGTCTATTCAAGAACTGTCGTGACGAAGTGAGAAAGGTGAAATGTGATTTTTTTTTCCTTTTCTTTTCTTTTCTTAGGAGGGGTGGGGGGTGGGTGTCTTTTAATAGGCCTAAGCTAAGGGGGGGGGGGGGGTTCAGTTACTTCCTTTTGTTGGCGTGTGTTCCGGAAGGGTTAGAGAGAGCGAGGGATGGTGGGGGGGGGAGTACGGGAAGAGAAGAGAGGCAAGAGAGTGTGGGGGGTGAGGGAGGGAGGGAGAGAGAGAGAGTGAGAGTGAGTGAAGTGAGTGAGTGAGTGAGTGAGTGAGTGAGTGAGTGAGTAAGTAAGTAAGTAAGTAAGTAAGTAAGTAAGTAAGTAAGTAAGTAAGTAAGTAAGTAAGTAAGTAAGTAAGTAAGTGTAAGTAAGTAAGTAGTGAGTGTGAGTGAGTGAGTGTGTGTGTGTGTGTGTGTGTGTGTGTGTGTGTGTGTGTGTGTGTGTGTGTGTGTGTGTGTTGTGTGTGTGTGTGTGTGGTGAGAGTGAGAGTGAGAGTGAGAGGGAAAGAGACAGACAGACAAAGACAGAGACAAAAACAGAGAGACATAGACAACACGAGAAAAAAATCAAAAATAAAAAAAAACAGAAAATAACACAAACAGAAACGGAAAACAGCGTGTATGCTAGTATAAGATAACATAAAACACGCTAATCTAGGATTCCACCAACTCTCACAGTCAATTAAGGGTCTGGGAGAGCAACTCTAGATCTCAAACTCAACTATAGACTGCAAAGGAGAGTTGAATTTTGACTCGTGTGGCGTTGCAAAGCTGAAAAAAAGTGTACAGGTGTTTTTGTGGAATCAATCTGGCTTTTACAGGTGAGCAGGTGTAATAAATGATGATTTTGCAGGTGTTTAGGTGGGGTGGGAGGAGGCAGAAGAGGAGGAGGAGGAGGAGAAGAAATAAGAGAAAGAAGGGTATGTAGAAGGGAAGGAAGAGGAAGAAGAGGTCTAGGTGGTTTAGGAGGAGGTAGACGAAGACGAGGAAAAGGAAGGGGAAAAGGGAAATGTTGAAGGGAAAGAGGAAGAAGAGGAAGAGGAAGCGAAAGAGGAAAGAGAAAGAGAAGTTAGAGGAGAGTTTGATATTTTTTCGTAACCGCAAGCAACGTCGACCTCAAATGAATTAAACATTTTTTTTTTAGTGTCGTTACACCTGTGTCCCTGCATTAACCGATGGAAAAAATATCCCGAAAATCAAATAATTTCATACCAAAAAAACGATAATAAACAAAACGAACAAGAAAAAAATCAAAAAAATAAATATACCATTAATCCTCCCCCTAAAAAAAAAAAAAGCTATAACTAAAAAAAAAAAAAAAAAAAATAAAAAAAATAAACCCAACAAAAGAATTTCTCTGCAGGCAATAAAATTCTAATAAAATTCTATTCTAATGCTGCACATAGACTTATTACTCTCACAGTTACATTCCTGCACTTTCGGTAAGGCTGCGGTCGACACTAAAACGAACAAGTAACGAAGACGGAAACGATAATAGGCAATAAAGCTACAGTTTTCGTAGACGCATCAGAGGCCACCGCGTATAACGAACTAAGTCTTGGGAGGAAGAATGCAAGACAATATGGACTTCTTGGAGAGGTTTTTGCCAGTTCATTTTTTTTTCTTTTTCTGTTTTTTTTTTTCATTTTATTTTCTTATATTATTATTATTGTCATTATCATTATTACTATTATTATCATTATTAATGCTTCTCATCATTCTTACCATCATTATCATTATCATTAACATTATATTATCATTATCATTATCATTATCATTATTATTATTATTATTATTATTGTCATTGTCATTGTCATTGTCATTGTCATTGTCATTGTCATTGTCGTGTCGTGTCGTTGTCGTTGTCGTTGTCGTTGTCGTTGTCGTTGTCGTCGTTGTCGTTGTCGTTGTCGTTGTCGTTGCG
>NW_020872028.1:30000-40000 GCF_003789085.1 Penaeus vannamei
CTTGCTCACTGCTAGCTGTCTCCTCCTTATTCAGCATTTAATCTACACATAATATTGCGCCTGAAAACTTATTTTCGTTTAATATATATTATCTATTTTTATTGATGTATTATATATATTTTTTTTTATTTCTATTAAACTTAATATTAACTTAAAAAAAAAATACTTAACTATTAAGCTTAATATTACTATTTTTAAAAAAATTCGCTTTAAATAGTTTCGTTTTCTCCCTAACTCCATCATTTACATACTCACAGAACCATCATTATAACGAAAGAGAAAAATGAAGAGGCAGGCGATTCCGTAAGTGAAGGTCAGAGAGCAAGTTATGACTCTGCGACAGACTATATATTTGCTCGGCGGGAGGCCTATGGTATAGGAGGGTTGGAATGCTTCTCCGCACATAACTCTCTCTACTGAGCTTTCTGTGGTCTGATCTCTGTCTCTCTCTGTGTCTCTTTCTGCTTCCTAATGGGTTCTTTCTCTTTCTTTCTCTGGCCTTCTGTCTGTCTGCGTGTAACTTCTGCTGCTCTCTACTCTCTCATTTTTTTTCCTTATCATATATCTTTCTCTCTCTCTCTCTAGTTTCTGTTCTCCAACATAAAATTAAGCATAATAGATAAATAGCTACGCTTATCTGCTCTCTTGTTTGACTGTTTCTGACTCTTTTTTGATTTGCGCTCTTATACTCGTCTCTCATCTGTCTACATCTCTCTCTCATCTCTCTCTCTCTACATCAATCTCATATCATTCTCTCTCTCGTCTCATCTCTCTCATACTCTCTCTCTACTCTCTCTCTCCTCTCTCTTTGACTCTCTCCCTCCTCTACTCAATCTCTTCATCTATCTCTCTCTCTACTCTCTCGTCACATCATCTCTCTCTCTCTCTCTCATCTCTCTCTTGTTCTCTGCTCTTTCTCTCTCTCATACTCTCCCTCCCTCTACTCCCTACCCACACGCATAGACCTAATTACCTACCTACTAAATCTATCACACATATAGCAAATTTAACGTATCTGCATCCATCTGTCTTATCACTTTATTATTCCACATTCTCTTCCTCCATTCGCTTCACTTACGCTTCTCTCGGAATACAGCGTCCACCCCCTTACACCTAACAATAACACCTATCTCCCCTACACCAATAGAACATACACACACACTAACGTAACACCCTCAAACAGCCAACCCCACATCAACCCAACGCTTTTAGCCTAAAAAGCCACCTGTTCTTCTACCTTATCGGGAAAGGGCCTTTCTAAGCACGTATGGCAGGAACATATGTTTTGTTTTGTATATGGTGTTTACGTAGTGTCAATATATGCATAAGGTCCCTTTGTGCGCAAGTGTTGTTAGAGAGTTTGGGAGGGTGTGAGAGGGAGAGGGAGAGGAGAGGGAGAGGGAGAGAGGGAGAAGAGGGAGAAGAGGTTGTAGAGGTAGAGAAGGTAAGAGAGGTAGAGAGGGAGAAGAGGGAGAGGGGAGAGAGAGGAGAGGAGGGGAGAGGGGGAGAGGGGGGAGAGAAGGAGAAGGGAGGAGAGAGTGTAGAGAGAGAGAGAGGTAAGAGAAGAGAAAAAGAAAAAGAAATTAAAAGATGGACAAATTTATGAATTATCCCTTTTCTAATTCATACTATTAGAATACAACAATTAAATCATGTATCTATCTTGACTTGGAAAGACTCTGGTGACTTACAAAACGAGACACATTATCATTTACTTCGCCGCAATTTGGAAATCTTTAGGGAAACTCACTGCGTAATACAGCCCGTGGGCAGGTGAAAGTGGGTGGAGTAAGGGTGGGGTGGGGGGTGGTCAGGGGGTGAAGGGTTAATATAAGAGGACAGAATGGAATGGGGGGTAGGAAGGGGAGGAGGAAGGCGGGAGTGAGTCAGAGGGAAGGAGGAGGGTAGTATAGAGGGGAGACGGAGATGAGGGTAGAGAGAGGGGGAAGACGGAGTGGGAGATAGGAGGAGGGGAGGAGGTGGGTGAGAGTCGCAGAAAGAGAAAAAAGAGAAAAGTTAGGAAGATAACTAAAAAATGAAAAAAAAAAGAGAGAATGAAACGAAGAGAAGAAAAGCAAAGGGAGAGTACGGAAGTGAAAGGGTAGAGAAGAAAAGAGGAAGAAGAAGCAGGAGATTAGGGAGAAGGTAGAGAGGGGGGCGAGCGGAGGGGTCGGGGTAGGAAAGAGAAAGGAGAGATGGGGTGGAAGAGGGATAGAGAAGGGGGGGGGAGACAGGGAAAAGGAAGGAGTGAGGGGTATTAGGGGTCCAATAAAGGTTATTTAACACATACAATTCCTTCGTGATTGATTTTTAGTTTGTATGTTGTTAGTTAGTTTGATTGTTGACAAGTGGAAATCGGATTATAATAGAAAGATCAAGAGAAGAGGAAAGAGAAAAAAAAGAAAGGAAAAGAAGAAAAGAAAGGAAGAGAGGAAAGAGAGGAGAGGGAGAAGGGGAAAGGGTAAACAAAAAAAAGGGAGAGGGAAAAGGAAATAGAAAAATGGAAGGTATATAGAGAGAAGGGAAGAACAAACGAAGGAAAGAAAAGACGGAAAGTGGAGATAAATAAAAAGGAGAGAGAGAAAGGGAAAGACTTAACGAAAAGAAAGAGAGAGAAAAATGGATAAAAACAGTAAACGAAGGAAAGAGAGAGAGAAAAAAAAAAAAAACAGAGGAAAGAGAAAAAAAAAAAGATATAACAAACGAAAGAGAACGAGAGAGAAAAAAAAAGGATATGGGAAACAGAAAGAAAATAAAAATAACAAACAAACAATAAAAGAAGGACAGCGCAAATAATCCAAAGAAACCGCTAAAAGAAAGAGGAAAGCGAAGAAAGGGAAATAGGGGAAGGGGCGTGACAGACCTAAAAGCCATCGGATATTAAGTTCAGTGTAAATTATAGTCCGTATGTGTTCTAATAAGACTCTGGGGCCGTGAGAGGCCATTAAAGCAGCCCTCGTCATTTAATAATGTTCGCCATATAAGAGCACTTCGTACGATTATTTCTACTTCTTCTTTTCTTCATTCTAAATTTCTGTGTTGAGAAATTATTTACTATTTTTCTGATTTATTTATATTTCACTTCTTGTTTTTTGATCTTCTTCCTCTCTAACTATACTTCTCTAATAATAAATATTATTTTTCATCAATCTTGTATGTTAGTCTAGTTGTTAAGTTCTTTTTTCTTCTATCTATTTTATTTCTTTTACTCTTCTTTTTATTTTCTTACTTCTTTTATTTCATTTACTTCTTATTCATTATATTATTCTTTCTCACAGCTTCCAATCGATATCTTCGTTATGAAAACGCAAGATTTATTTTTCAATTTTTTTCCTTATATTCAACTTATCGTTTTTATAGCACTTTTTATGCACATATTCCAGTAAAAATAATATTATAAGTAATAAAAAAGAAAAAAAATATTAAAAAATATATTAAAATATATGAAAAAATTAAAATAGATAGGATAAAATAGATAAACGAAACGAATAGAAATAAGATAAGATGATGAGTGAACGAAAATAGATATAATAAGTTAAAGAAACAAAAACATAAAAAAACAAAGAAAATTAAAAGGACTACAAAAACTATTATTTATAAAAAGGGGAGAGATTGAAGATGAGGGTTAAGGAGAGAGAAAGCCAGGGGGAAGGGGGGATACACAATAGGAGAGAGAGACATGAAATGGAGGAGGAAGGGGATAACGCAAATAGGGAGGCAGGAAAAATGGGGTAGAGGGATACAATAGGGCAAGAGGAGATGAAGATAGGGAAGGGGTACCAATAAAGGGAGGGGAGATGGGGAGGGGAGGGATGGTAAAGAAAAAGATGGGGAGAAGGTACATGGGGAAAGGAGAAGAGAAGGGGGTGGGGATGTGTGGGGTGGAGGGGAGGGGAGGGAGATAAGATGGTGGTAGAGCCATGCCTTGCGGTTAAGGATAGTGACTTGGCAGCGACCATTGTTTTTTTTTCTTTATCTTTTTCTTTCTTTTTCTGTTTTTTACTTCGTATTTTAATATTGTCTTTTTCTAATCTCTTTTTTTGTTTATATTCGTCTTTATTTCTTTCTTTACTTTTTTATACCTTTCAGCTTTTTCTTGGCTTTTCTCTCCCTTTATTTTTCTCTATTCAGTATTTTCTTTTGCCTTTTTTCTCCCTTTTTTCTCTTTCGTTTTTTCTTTTGCCTATTTCTGTCTGCTCTCTTTTTCTCATCGTTGATTTTATTCGTTCTTTTACTCTCTGCTTTTTTCTTTTTTTATTTTTCTTTCGATTATTAGTCCGTATTTTACCTCTGCTCTCACTTCTTTTTTTTCATTAAGGATTTTTTAAAGACTCACCTATTTTACTTTTTTTTTTGTCTTTACAAATTAAGAAAATATTTTAAAAAACTCAATTATTTCGACTGTAATTGTTATGGGGAAATTTAATTCTGCTTTTTGTGTACGATTTCTTAAGTAATCAAAAGTGAAGATCCTTATCTACACAATAACTGTTCAGTAATATTAAAGATGACAGAAATGAAAGCATTAAAATAATAAATAAATATACAAAAAATTAAAACAATGAATAAAAAAAAAATCAAAAAAAAAGTGCTATAATTCCATACCCAAATTTATGATAATATCAAAACAACGAACCCCATTAACATTTATCATTATTAACCTATTTATCCATTCACTGATGAACTTGGAATTAAAAAGAAGAATTAAATAAGTACGACCTACACGACCTATATGCGCAGGAGAGGCAGTACCTGGAGGCAACGACCTTGAGTACGCGACCCGGTTCTATGCCCTCGGAATCTCTCGAACACGACCCGACATCTTTGACGGCTGAGATGACCCTTTGAGATGCCTTCGTGGCCGGGAACTCTCGTTGTTTTGGTTGCTTGTTTTGTTTTGTTTAATGTGGTTTATATTGTTTTTTAATTTTCTTGTTTTGTTATTTTGTTGTGGGTTTTTTTTTTTTTTTTTGTGTTTCGTTGGTGTTGTTATTCTGCTTTCTGCTTCTACTCTCTTTCTCTCCTCTTCTCTCTCTCTCTCTCTCTTCTTTCTATATCTCTCTCTCTCTCTCTCTCTCTCTCTCTTCTCTCTCTCTCCTCTCTCCTCTCTCCCTCTCCTCTCTCCCTCTTCTCCCACCCTCACCCCCCTCCCTCTCACTCTTCCACCTCCCTCTCCCGCCCCTCTCTTTCTCACCCCTCCCTCCTCACCTCCCTCTCCCTCTCCCTCCCCCTCCCCCCCTCTCCCTCCTTCCTGTGGCACCCATCTAACGTGGGCGGGGCGGGTGGCATTCCGTCGTCATTTGGGCGTGCAAGCGATCACGCCCGGATCGTGTCAGCTCCAGGCGTGGGAAGTCTCTCACAGGAATGGAGAGGGAGAGGGAGAGGAGAGGGGAGAATAATAGGAGAAGGGAGAGAGAGAGGGAGAAGGGAGAGAAAGAGGGAGAAGCGGAGGAGAGAGAAGAGGGAGAATAAGAGGAGAGAGAAGAGAGAGAAGAGAGAGAAGAGAGAGGAGGAAGAGAAGAGAAAGAGAGAAGAGAGAGAAGAGAGAGAGAGAGAGAGAGAGAAGAGATGAGAGATAAGATAAGACGAAAATACAGAAAATTAGATATTTCTTTTCATCTTTTAAGAGTTGTAGTTATAACATATATCTTTTTCGCTTACATACAACATTCGTGCGTGTGTGCCTCCAGATAACTTTTTTCATGTACGTATCTGAATGGCTGTGTGCGTTTTATGTTTATGATAAGGCTTCACAGGCGGTGAACACACGTCATCGCCTCCAGAGGGAATGGCACGCTCAGGTGGTCAGTGTCAAGGCTGAGCAAGTTTAAAGGGCTGATACGAAGAAGCCTAAGAAGCTGTCATGCATCACTAGGTTTTGTGGTGTGGGCACAGACACGCACACGTACATGTACACGCATATGTACACATACACGCACGGATACATGTATACGTATACGCACACATACACGCAGGGTACATGTACACGTAGCCACACATTTTTTTTGTTTTTTGTTATCTATCAAGTTAGTTTATTCATCCTTATCTAGAAAAAGAAAAAAATCTAATATTTAATATTTAATTCACGTTACTATCTTACACGTGAGAGAGAGAAAAAGAAACTTTAAATTGGAGCTTCAGTTAATCCAAAAACAAATTCCAAATATTGTTATTGTTGTTAGTTGTTGCTGCTTTTGTTGTAATTACATATTATTGTTATTGTTGTCGTTGTTTTTGTTGTAATTATGTTATTGTTATTGTTGCTTTTGCTTTTGTTGTAATTAGATAATTATTGTTGTCGTTGTTGTTGCTATTGTTGTTTGATTCCATTACTTGATCTTAATGTATTTGTTGTAATCACACGTTATTGTTATTGTTGTTGTCGTTATTGCTTTTGTCGTAATTACTTGTTATTGTTATTGCTGTCTCAATATATTCTGTTTGTCTCTCGCCATTTTCTAGCAAGGATTGTTGTTATTGTTATTCTTGTCTTTATGTATTTATTGTAATCACACGTCATTGCTATTGTTGTTGTTATTACTTTTGTCGTAATTACATTATTGTTATTGCTGTCTTAATGTATTTGTTGTAACCACACGTCATGGTTATTGTTGTCTTAACGTATTGTTGTATCACACGTCACTGTTACTGTGTCGTTATTACTTTTGTCGTAATTACATTATTGTTATTGCTGTCTTAATGTATTTGTTGTAATTCACAAAGGCTATTTCTTTCGCTATTTCGCTGGACTGCCTCTCGCCTCTCTGTTACTTTGTCGGCAAAAGACACCGGAAACGGATGGTATTTTATTGCGCTCCTTCGCTGTAAATCTTCCACAGATGTACACTCGCGTACATCTGTCTTTGTAATTCCTTTTTTTTTAGGGGGGAGGGAAGGAGGTGTTAAAATGAGAGAGCGGACGCGGGGTAGGGGTGAGGGTGGGGGGGGGGAAGAGGGGAGATAGAGAGAGAGAGGAGAAAGAGATTTGTATTTTCTTCTTCTGTTTTCTCTTCTTCTCCTCATTTTCCTTTCCTTATCTTTTTTTCTTTTCCTTCTCTTCTCTTTTATCCTCCTCCTCCTCCTTCTTTCTTCTTCTTCTTCTTCTTCTTCTTCTTTCTTCTTCTTCTTCTTCTTCTTCTTCTTCTCTTTCCTTCTTCCTTCTCTTCTCCTTCTTCTCCTCTCCTTCTCTTCCTTCTCCTTCTCCTTCTCCTCTCCTTTCTCCTTCTCCTTCTCCTTCTTCTTCCTTCTCCTTCTCCTCCTTCTCCTCCCTTCTCCTTCTCCTTCTCCTTCTCCTCTTCTCCTTCTCTTCTCCTTCTCCTTCTCCTCCTCCTTGGCCTTCTTCTTCTTCTCCTTCTCCTCTTCCTTCTCCTTCCCTTCTCCTTCTCTTCTCCTTCTCCTTTCTCCTTCTTTCCTCCTTTCTTCTCCTTCTCCTTCTCCTTCTCCTTCTCCTTCTTCCTTCTCCTCTATTCCCTTCTCCTTTTCCTTCTTCTTTCCTCCTTCCTCTTTTCCTTTTTCCCTTTCCTTTCCTTCTCGGACTCTCCTTCTCCTTCTCCTTCTCCTTCTTCTTTCCTATCTGCATTTGCTCCTTCTCCTTCTCTTGCTTCTCGCTTCTCCGTCCGTCTCTCCTTTCCGTTCTCCTTCCTTCCTTATCCTTGCTCGCTTCTCCTTCTCTTCTCCTTTTCCTTTTCCCCTATTTCCTGTTTTTTTCCTTTTTTTCCTTCTTCTCTGACTCTCTGTCTCCTTTCTCGCTTCTCGTGACTTCTCTTCTCCTTTCTTCCACCTTCTCTTCTTCTGTCCTCCGGCCTTCTCCTGTCTTCTCTTCCTTGTCCTCTCTCCTTCCNTGTACATGCACAGTATCGTGTATGATGAGAATGGAATGGAACAAAACAGGAAATTGTGATGTCTCTATTCGGAGTATAATGAAGGTCAAAAGAAGGAGATGAAGGAGGAGGGAAAGAAGAAGAAGATGAAGAAGAAGAAGAAAAAAAAAAAAGAAGAAGAATAAGAAGAAGAAAAGAAAAAGAAGAAGGAGGAGGAGGAGAGAAGATGAAGAAGATGAAGAAGAAGAAGAAGATGATGAGATGATGGGGTGGTGTTGAAAATGTAGAAAGAACAAGATTATAAGGAGGAGGAAGAAGAAGATGGTGACGAAGGAAAAGGATGAGAAAGAGGAGGAGAAAAAAAAGAAAAAGGAAGCATTAGAAGAATCAGAAAGAAAAGAAGAGGGAGAGGAAGGGATTGAAGAAGAAGAGTGAATGAAGAAGATAACGAAGAGGAAGAGAAAGTGAAGGGAGAGGAAGAGAGGAAGAGATAAAAGAGAGAAGAAAATAAGAGAGAAGAGAAAAAAAATTAAGAAGGAAAAAGGGGGGTAAAGACAAACGACTGCCCCCCCCCCCCCCCGTTTTCTGAGACGTTTTCAGTCATTAAACGTTTATTTGGTCGAGAGACTTCGAGAAACGGGCAAGACAAGGCCACACACGTCAAGAGGTTTTTAAGGCTGATTAAGTGTTTGCTCCTTGTGTCTTGGTCGCGAAAAATTCACGCGATTTAAGGTTTTCTGGGTTTTTTTTTCTTTCTTTCTTTCTTTTTAAGAGGAAGGAAAAGGAGTAACAGGAAATGCTGATCGAATGGGTGGACAAGGAGAGAGGAATAGAGGGAGGAAGGAAAGGACGGAGATAAAGGGGGAGGAGGGAAGGGGAAGGGGAGGAGACAGACAGATGAGAGAGAGAGAGAGAGAGAGAGAGAGAGAGAGAGAGAGAGAGAGAGAGAGAGAGAGAGAGAGAGAGAGAGAGAGAGAGAGAGAGAGAGAGAGAGAAAGAAAGAGAGAGAGAGAGAGAGGAAGATAAGAGGAATAGAGAGAAAGGGAAACAAAGAGAGAGAGAAGAAAAAAAAGAAGAGAAGACAAGGAATTCCGCGAGAGCCTGCACATACCACATCATTATTTCGCAATGATAAAATTCACGGCCTCCGTCGCTTCCCGAGACCCAGCCACAATTAGAATATTATCCAATTATCCACATGATTTGCTGCGGCCGCCAATTATTAAAAAAAAAAAAAAAAAAAAAAAAAAAAAAAAAAAAACAGGCTTGACGGAAGGAGCAGAGACAGAAAGCACATATTTCCACCGAGCAAAATATTTTTTTTCCGCTGGTGAATTTACCGACGAAAAGGACAGCGCCATTTTCCCTGTTTCGCGACCAACGTCCATCGCTGTAGGTTCGTGGTCGCTCGCCGGGGCCTTCCGCTGTAAGGGGGTTGCTTGGGGGACTTTGCTTTCCGAGAGGAGAGAGTTGGGCGAAGGAGGAAAGGAGAGGCGGGGGAGGGGGAGAAGGGGGGGAGAGGGGGGAGAAAGGAAGGAAATAGAAGGGGAGGAGGGAAGGGGCAAGAAGAGAGAGAGAGAGAGGGGAAGGAGGAGGGAGGAGGGAGAGAGGAGAGAGAGAGAGAGAGAGAGAGAGAGAGAGACGAGGAGAGAGAGAGAGAGAGAGAGAGAGAGAGAGAGAGAGGGAGGGAGGGAGAGGGAGAGAGAGAGAGAGAGAGAGAGAGAGAGAGAGAGAGAGAGAGAGAGAGAGAGAAGAGAGAGAGAGAGAGAGAGAGAGGAGAGAGAGAAGAAGAGAGAGAGAGAGAGAGAGAGAGAGAGAGAGAGAGAGAGAGAAGAGAGAGAAGAGAGAGAGAGAGGGAGAGAGAGAGAGAGCGAGAGAAGAGAGAGAGAGAGAGAGAGAGAGAGAAGAGAGAGGAGAGAGAGAGGGGGGGGAGGGGAGAGGGAGAGGGAGAGAGAGAGAGGAGAGAGAGACAGACAGACAGACAGACAGACTGACAGACAAACCTGTAAGTATACACAAACATGTATCTGCACCAAAATCTCTAGAACATCGAACCACAAAGAAGCACAATGTGTTCCTTGATCTATAGACAGCAACAAATGCTATTCTGTAGCGCAAGACAACCGCGGCGTCGGACACAGTAATTCTCGCCAGAAAGCAGTTATAAACGCCATCTTCCA
>NW_020872028.1:45000-51784 GCF_003789085.1 Penaeus vannamei
AGAGAATCCGATTTTCTTTGTTTTTTTTAAACTTTTCTCTTCTTTCCTTTTTTTTCCTTGGTTCTCCTATGACCATTTTTTTTTTTTTTTTTGAAAGATGATCTGTTTTTTTTTCTTATCCGGAGACCAATTGCTCTTATCCGGAGAAGAATTGCTTCATATCCGGAGGCCAGTTGCTCTTATCCATCTCCTTTCTTATCCAGAGACCTCAGTTCCTCTTATCCAAGAGAACCAGTGTTCTTCTTATCCAGTAGACCAGTTCCTCTTATCCAGACCACATCTTCTTTATCCAGAGACCAGTTCTTTTATCCAGAGACCAGTCCTCTATCCATTATGAGACCAGTTTTCTCCAGAGACCAGTTCTTCTCCAGGACTATAAGTTATCTCGAGAATCAGTTCCTCTTCTCCAGAGACCAGTTCCTCTTATCTATAGATTTATTAAGTTTCATCTTATCCCAAAGAGACCAGTTCCTACTTATCCAGAGCACCAGATTCCTCTTATCCAGTGACCTAAGTTCCTCTATCTATCAGAGACCAAGTTCTTCTCCCCAGAGTATAACCAGTTTTTACTATTACTCTTTAATCCATATAAGTAGACTACATAGGTTCACCTCTTATCCGGAGACCAGTTCCTTTTATACCGCGGAGGACATTAGTTCTATACTATATTCGCTTATCCGTTGAGACACTAGTTAACCTCTTTATCCAGAGACCCAGTTCCTCATACCGGGAGAACCATATTGTCTTCCTTATCCCTCTCAGTAGAGACTATCACAGACTGGTAGTTAAGTGCCTCGCTTCCTGATATATATACTTGATTGCGGCAGTTACCAACGGCGGGCGGATTTCGGCGCGCCCTTACAGCCGCGGTTGAATATGATTTACCAGGCGGCGAATCGACCACATATTTCACGCGACCGAACCTCCGAATTATTTCATTTCGTTAATCCCAGCACGACGGACCATCAGCGTTACCCGCGGATTAACCGCTATATTTCTATACACACAATAATATACACATACACACGAGATCTGACCATATGAATATAAATTTACAGAATAAAGAAGGTATGACATATTTATTATATATTTAACATAGAAATTGAAAATATATTATGTCCGTGATCCATTAAATTTGTATCGACGCGATCTAATATGTTCTATAATCCTAGTTAGTTGGGTTAGATTGGTTTGGATAAGATTAGGATTGGTATCTTGATTATATATATATTATATTAGTGGGTCTTATAAGAAATAGATTGATAATGACAATTGTATATCAAAATCTTGTATGTATAAATTGAGTAGTGTTTATTACAGATATTATGAATTTAGGATATACATATACAGGTGTAGTATAGATAGCGTTAGGTTTATAGAATAATATAAAATATGATAGTTATTTAAAGATGTGATTATATCATATAATAGGTTATAGGATATATGATTATAGGTGTATAAGTATGGGATTTGGTTTAATTATAGAGGTTTTAAATTTAAACAAATAGAATAAATTATTTATTAGGATGGGATAGTGTCTACCTTAGGATAAGTAGTATAAGGATTATTATAATTAAGTGAGATAGGTTGGTAAAAGATGGTAGGATAAAAGGTATTAGTAGTATAGGTATTATATATATAAATGTGTGTAATTTGGTAGGTAGAAATTGTGTATTGTGTAGATATGTGTACACACAACCACACACACCACAATTCACACACCACACCATCATCACACACACACACACATCTACACACAGCAACATCAACACACACACATCAAATTCGCTATGTTTATTTAATGGAGATATTATCCTCTTATGCGTATTTATAAACATTACTGAATATAGAATACCTATCTACATATTATAGATATGCAGGACGGTGTATAAATAGTACTATATATATATATACATATTTATAATATATATATATTATATATTATTATTATAATATGGATGTGAGTGTGTAGTGTGTGAATGTGAGTGTGATGGTTGATGTATGTGTGTATTGTGGTGGAGTGTGTTTGGTGAGAGAGTAGAGAAGTATAGGGGAGTAAAGAAAAAAAAGAGAATGAGATGAATGAAATGAAAACCCGTTCTGTATATTTGTTGGTAATTGAACAATATTGCCTATAATCATTGTAATGAATATTGATAAATACTGATGATAAATTCAGCAATTAAAAGATATATAATTTACATACAATTTATGACCACGGGAGGTTAAATGTATTGCTATACATTTTATGATGAGAAGAAAACTGATCATAAATTCTGTAAACCATTATAAACGCCTCCTATATAATAAGTAGGTATAATTTAAGGGAAATTAAATAAACATAGATATGGAAATAAGTAATAATATTTGTGAATAATATTTGTCCTGTATTGTAGTTATTGTACTGCATGGTAGTTAGTTAGTGTGTTTGATATCATTTGTGGTTAGTTCAATGTAATGAATGTCTATAATGTATTTGCATGATACATTATTCTCATTATCTATGTTTTTTGCGTCTTAATATCTTTCTCTTTATTTTTTTATATACTTTCATACATGACTCTTCTCTTCTATCTTCTCTTACATACTTCTCTCTCTTATCAAATTGTGTCTGTATTTCACTATTCTCTCTCTCTCTCTCTTCTCTCTACTCTCTCTATATATCTCTCTCTTATACTCTCCTCTCTCTCCTTTATGATATATCATCTCTCCTCTCTTACTCTCTGTATCTCTGTCTCTATGTCTCTCTCTCTTCTTCTATTACTCTCTCTCTCTCTTCTCATTACATGGTGTGTCGTTCGTTGTGTGTATTCGTTCCTCTCTCTCTCTCTCTCTGCCTCTCTCTCACTTCCTTTTCTCTCTCTCTCTCTCTCTCTCTCTCCTTCTTGCTCTGTGCGTGTGCGTCTCTGTCTCTCTCGCTGCGTCTCGTGCTGGTCTCTGCTTGCTCTTGCTGCTCCTGTGTCGTCGTGCTTGCTCGTCACTCACAGACACACTCCTCACTTACTCCACTACTCTCTCGCTCTCTCCCTTGTGCCCCCTCCCCTTGTGTGTTGTCGTGTGCTGTGTGTCTTCTCTCTCTCTCTCTCTCTCTCTCTCTCTCTCCTCTCTCTCATCTCTCCTCTCTCTCTCTCTCTCTCTCTCTTCTCTCTCTCTCTCTCTCTCTCTCTCTCTCTCTCTCTCTTCTCTCTCTCTCTCTCTCGCTCTCTCACTTTCTCTCTTATCTCTCTAAACATCTCTCTCTTCTCTCAGATTTACTCTTTTCTCTCCTCTATTTCTATATGACCAATCCCATTACCAGAAAATATAAGCATTTTCGTCTCCCTATTCCTCTCGCCGACAAGAACAACTTTGAACAAAAAAAGAAAAAAAGAAAAATAACAAAGACAGGGGAAGTGGCTTTCAAATACATTTTTGAGTCACTTCCTAAAATGAAAATATTCTTTTGTGTACAGTATATACGGTGTGTTGTGTACAAACATTTTCATTCATATTACATTTTTTATATGTATATACTCTTGTAAATTATACTTTTCATTCATATACATTTTTCACGTATATACCGGCGTGTTTTGGTACAAATATTTTCATTCATATACCTTTTTATATGTATATACGGCGTGTTTTAGTACAAATATTTTCATTCATATACGTTTTTCACCTATATACGGTGTGTTTTAGTACTAATATTTTCATTCATGAACCTTTTTATATATATGTACGACACGTCTTGGTACAAACATCTTCCTTCAGCCAATGAGAAGCGAGCAACGAAATTCCCTGTTTTCTTATTGGTTGAACCCGAACGCAGCTCATGTTGCCATAACTTAAGCCTTAATTTTCAGGTGATTATTTGTTGTTATGGCCCTCGTTCCCTTTAATTAATCATTCTATTATGCGGTGAAAAGTTCCTTCGCTAAATCTTTCGTTAATTATTGCTGGCCGCTATCCTATTATAAGTTATGGGGATGAAGGAAGACAGAGATTAGAGGGATCGTTGTGATAATTTGTTTGTGTGATTTTTGGGCGCGATGTTTTTTAAGTGATATTTTTTTCCATCTACTTTTCTTCTTTTATTTCTTCTACTTCTTCTTCCTCTTCTCCTTCTATTACTTCTTCGTCTTTTCCTTCTTCTTCATCTACTCCTTCGTTTTCTACTGTGTGTCTTTTGTTTCGTCTTTTTCTTCTTCTCTACTTCTTTTTTTTACTTTTCTATTTTTCTCGTCTTATACTTCTTCTACTTCCACTCCTTTCTATCTTCTTGTTTTTTTTTTTCTCCTTAGTTTTCGTCTGCTTCCATATTTTGTGATTTTCCTTACATTTGTAAAGAAAAATGTAGGAGTAATTACATCAATTCCAAACGTAAAAAAAAATCGTGTCTTTTCTTCCTTTGATTGTTCATAATAATCCTTGCGCAAAAAAAGTTTCTTGCTGTTTCTTTCTCTTTTTCTTTTCTTCTCTTTCTGTACCTCAGTGCGTCTCGATCATATGCGTTACTCTCTCTCTCTCTCTCTTTCGATCTCTATCGATCTCGATGACTTCTCCTCTCTCTCTCGTACTTCTCTGCTCTCTCTCCTCGATCTCTCTACTCTGCAGACTCGACTGACTCTCTGAGACGGACCTTAGACTCCACACTGTCTCTGGCGCGGGCTGCAAGTGATAAGAAGGCGTAACAGAGAAAGACCGAGATGTTCTCCAAGAGCGATTCTGCGCCCCAGACTACTCCTCCTTTCTCGCACCTCCTCCTCACTTTTCTCCCCCTCCCCCCTTCTCTCCCTCTGACGACGACCCGACGAGATAATTTCCCTCTGACCCAAGAACCTGTGACCTGAGAGACTCGCCTCTCCCCCTCTCCCTTCCTACCGACGCACTCTACCCCCGTATCCCTGACTGCAGATGAGACCCTGCGAATATTTATCAATTTTCTTTTTTTTTCCTTTTTTCCAGAGGGACGAGTCTGAAAAGCCAGGAGATGAACCACAGACAGGATGACCATTCTGAACCGATTTGAGTGAGAGAGACCGTATGCATCGAAACTACACCACACACACATCACATCATCAACACATCACCAACAGCTCATCGTCGAGCACTCTCGACGAGCATGGCTGAATTCCACCGTTGTATGATATTGCTGTTTGTTGACTGCCGTAATAGTGTTTGGAGTAGTGTGGGGGGGGGGTATAATAGGTGTTGGGTAGGTGTGCGGTAGGGGCAGGATATATAGGTGGTAAGGATAGGTACGGTGGTACTAGGTGTAATGGGTGTGCGGTGTGGAGTGGTTGGGGGAGAAAGGAAAGTGGGAGTGGGGGTATGTAGTTGAGTGAGTGTAAGTTTGGTGTGTGTGTGTGTGGTGTAGTGTGTGTGGATTGATGTATGGTGTGTCGTGGTGTGTTGTTGTTGTGGGTGTGTAGTGTATGTGGTTGTGTGTTGTGTGTGTGTATGTAGTGTGTTGGTGATAAGAGTGTGGGGGGGTATTATATGTATGGATGTATGTATATGGTGGAGGTTGGTGATAATATTAGTGTTAGGGGGGCTGGATATTAGGTGGGGTGATGGGTAGGGGAGGGAGAAGGTGGTGATGTAGGCACGGAAGTTAGGGGCATAGTGAGGGTAGATGCGTCTGGTGTGGGTTGGGTGTATGTGTGGGGATGGGGGTGTCTGCATGGGTCGTGTTGCAGATGTATATACGTGTTGTGTTGCGTGTTTGTGTATGTGTGTGTGTGTTGTGGTGTTTGTGTGTGTGGTAATATGTGTGTGTGTGTATGTGTATGTGTGGTGTGTTTTGTGTGTGTGTGTGCGTGTGTGTGTGTGTGTGTGTGTGTGTTGTGCGTGTGTGTGTGTGTGTGTGTGTGTGTGTGTGTGTGTGTGTGTGTGTGTGTGTGTGTGTGTGTGTGTGTGTGTGTGTGTGTGTGTGTGTATGTGTATGTAATTGGTCGGCTAGATATCAGTCGTACAGCAGGAGCTAGGAAATAAACAAAGAGGAGATGATATGGTATAGGAGACGTGTGATACATTGAAGTGCAGAAGAAGAAGGATAAAGAAGAGAGAAGAAACGAGGAAGACAGATAGATATGATGAGAAAAAAGAAAGAAAGAAAGGAGAGGGAGAGAGAGATAGAGGACGCGAAAAGAAAAAGAAGGAAAAGGAGAGCACGTGATATAAAAAAAAAAAACAGACAGTGACAGAAAGAGAAGAAAAGTCAAACAAACAGAACAAATAACAGAGAAGAAAAAAAACAAGAAAAAACTAGAAAATAAGGAAACGAATAATAAGGCACACAGATGAGAGATAAAAATAAATAAGTGTCAGGACGTGCCAAGAAGAGGCCACTGGGAAGGCTTAAAGACCTTGGACACAAAGCGCGTTCGTGTGACACCTCCCCCCCCCCCCACCCCCCGGCTCCCATCTGACACGAGGGGGATTCGACACCGGGGGATCTGACACCCGACGCATCTGACACGGGATACACGCCGAGGGATCACAAGGCTTGGGCTCTAATTGCACTCTCCCAGACAGGTGTATATTGCTCCAACACGCAGCGACACCTGGAGCTCGGGCAATCGGCGTCCCTGGAGTGGAATGGATTTGATGCTGCTACTGGGCGTATAGTGTGTGGTGTGGACTGCAACAGGTAATGCCCTCGAGAGTAATTTCCGATGTGAGATGTGGTCGGTGTGTGTGCCTATGAATGATGTGTGCTGATGGTGTGTTGTTGCGAGCGGCCGGTGGTGTAGTTTTGGGACGACGGAATGGAATATGGGGTATGATCGGTGAAGTGGCCGAG
>NW_020872029.1:12500-15000 GCF_003789085.1 Penaeus vannamei
CCCACGTTCAAACAGCCACACACCTCACATTCTCCCAAACACACCCGCAAAGACGCACGCAAACGCACGCACGTACACACACAAACATAAAAACACACATACGCACACACACACACACACGCAAACACACACACACCACGCACACCCTACACACACACACACACGCAAACACACACAAACACACGCACGCACCCAATACATGCACCCCAAACCCACACCCACAACACCACGCACCCCAAACCACACACACACACAAACACGCACGCACCCCCAACACACACACACACACGCACCCCCAACACACACACACACACACACACACACACACACACACACACACTCAACACACACACACAACACGCCCGCACCCCCAACACGCACCCCACACACACCCACACACACACACACCAACACACACACGCACTCCCAACACACACACACACACACACCCACACACCACACGCACACACGCACCCCCAACACACACACACACCCGACACACACACGCACACGCAAACACACGCCCGCACGCAGGTTTCCCCGTAGAGGCGGCTGTGAATTTTTCATGAAGCCTCAAGCCGACAGCCGCTCTCCTCACGCCGCCCATTTGAAATTTAGATCACGAGACGGAAGCCAAAACCGAATATTAATATGAAGGCGAGAAGGTAGAGGAAGGGCGGGCGATGAAACAGGGAGTGAGGGAAGGGAGGAGAGAGAGGCTGAGAGGAGAGAGAAGGAGGGAGTGGGGGAGAGAGGGAGAGGGAGGGAAAAAGGGAGGGAGGGAGAGGGAGAGGGAGAGGGAGAGGGAGAGGGAGAGGGGAGGGGTGGGGGGAGGGAGGGAGGGAGGGAGGAGAGGAGAGAGAGAGAGAGAGAGAGAGAGAGAGAGAGAGAGAGAGAGAGAGAGAGAGAGAGAGAGAGAGAGAGAGAGAGAGAGAGAGAGAGAGATGAAGATGATCTCTCAAAATGGAATTAAAAGAAAAAGAAAGAAAAAAAAATAGTAATGACGAATGTGAAAGCTTCAATATAAAAGGCGATTAACAATAACTATGACATAAAAATGATAACAAACAATGACGATAAGATAGTAGATGACTGTGATAGGGAAAATAAGGAATATTGATGATCGTGAGAAGCAAGCCAAGGATAATAAAGATAATGATGACAATGACATAAGTAGTGATTTAATTGTAAAATCGGGAAATCTGTGTGTACGTGTGTGTGTCTGTATTGTACGTATGTGTGTGTGACAACCGGGCAATGTCTATTGAGTGGAATTCATGTTGAACAGATTGCAACAGGAACAACGAAGGAAAGGGCAAGAAAACACACGAATATGTGTTTTCTTGCCCTTCCCCACGTATGTGTGAGTGAAAACCAGTTGTATGAAACTTGCCTGAGCAATGTCTATCGAGCTTAAGAACGTGCAGTAATTGTGCTCGTGATAATGATGTTGATAACGATAAGATTAGCACAGTGTGTGTGTGTGTGTGTGTGTGTGGTGTGTGTGTGTATAGAAATAAGTAAATAAATGGACACACATACACACACACACACACACACACCACACACACACATATATATATATATATATATATATATATATATATATATATATATATATATATATATATATATAATATATATATATATATATATATATATATATATATATATATATATATATTTAATATATATATACATATATATATATATATATATATATATATAATATATATATATACATATTTATATATATATATATATATATATATATATATATATATATATATATATATATATATATATATATAATATATATACATATATATATTTATTTTATCTTTATATCTCACATGTTTGTGTTGTATATGCGCGAGTCCTCCAGGCCATATAAGGGCATAGCAAGTCCATCATCTCCGGCAGACGACGCCTCAATGCTACTCCTCCGGACTCTCTCAGATTCATCCATGAATCAATAACTCCATCCTCCCCCCCTACCCCCTCCCCCTCCCCCCACCCCTGAGTCACAGTTAAGGAGTGAATGACAAGCCTCTCTCCCCCTAGCCCCTACACCCCTCCCTCCCCGACCCTCTACCCTCCCCTCCGCTCTCTCCCCGCCCCCTCCCTCACCCTCTCCCCTCTCCGCCCCCCACCCTCTCCCCTCCCTCTCCCGCCCCCCCACCCCTCCCCTCTCCCCCTCACCCCCCCCACCCGGCCTGCCAATAACAGCTGTTCCCGCGCGCTACGTACTTGACCAATCACATCTTGAGGATGTATCGCGTCACGTGTTTTACTAGCCAATAAGAACCTTGTAAACAAAAACAACAACAACAACAACAAAAAACAACCAACAACAACAACAAACACAACCTTGTAAACAAAAACAACAACAACAAACAAAACAAGTAAACAAAAACAAAAACAACCTTGTAACAAAAACAACAACAACAACAAAAACAACCTTGTAAACAAAAACAACAACAAAAAAAAACAAAAAACG
>NW_020872029.1:20000-22500 GCF_003789085.1 Penaeus vannamei
CAGAACAAATAAGTTGTGCCACCCGATGCTGGTGGTTGTGTGATGAAAAAATATTGGATCGTTAGAGGGCATTTGCATCCGGAATGAGGCTCGGCTGCCCGGCATTACTCCAGTGTTGCCAAGTCTCCCGACATCCACCTGCTCGTCTCTGCTCCTCCGGGGTCCAGACTCGGGGTAAGTTTAAAGGGGGGGAAAAAAAGATGGATGATTTTATGGGTTGAGAAGAGAAAGGGATAAGAGATATATATATTTGGATATTTTGTTGGTATTCGTGAGGAAATTGAAATCTCGTGAATCATTTTCCTTTTTTTCTCTCTCTGATGTTTCTTGTTTATATCATGGCTGATTGTCTATGTATATATAGTTTTATCATGATAGAGTTCCGTATGTAATATATATCAAGAGAAACCCAGTGACACAGAGCGATCAGCCTTTACTCCGAAGGTCCTCAAGGAACGGCGTGTCTCTCCGCTTTGGCAACACTGCCTTCAAGCCGCAGTGAATTCTTGGTGGTAAAAATTAGCATAATGTCCCCCGCTAGACGGCTTAATGTCAAAGATCGTGAGCTTAAATATTAAGTGAATGGATGTCAGACGCATGTTAGGACAAAATGCCGTATGAGATGGAGATATTTTATTTACATAAAGCCATCATGAACTTCAAAAAAGTGATCATGGCGGGGCTGAGTGCTGCATAACCGAGCACGTCAAGCTCCCCTAAAGTTTCGTGGCTCACGTGGCCTGTGTGCATATTTACTTGAATTATGACTGCATGTGCAGTTTATTTTATGTTTCCGGGAGAGGAAGTTAAACCTTAATGCCCACGATGCCATTAGCCATCACGGGAGACACTGTACACGAAAATCATGTCCCTCCTGCAGCGAAACTGGCGAGGCTGGCGAAGGAGGGCGAATCCAGCAGCCCGTCGCCCTCCGGCAGGTTATTGAGGCGCGAGAGAGACAAACAAAGAAAGGGTCATTTTTCCGTTCAAAAGTCCCGCCTCCGTTACGCCGCTACCCACAATGCCACGAGAGAGAGACAAACAAAGAAAGGTCATTGTTCCGTTCAAAAGTCCCGCCTCCGTTACGCCGCTACCCACAATGCCACGTGCTCATGACAGCTGAGTGATGAAGTGCGCAGCTTGGCGGGCGATTACACTTGGCGTTCGCATAGTGGAACGCTCCGGGGGGTTTTCGGGAGGGACTGACTCGATCCGGATTCACATTCAAGAACGGGACTTTGATGGCGTTCTTGTATATGTCGGGTTGGGCGAACGGGCTGCCTACGGCGGGTGAACTTCCATAAAAGGAGATGGCAAAAGAGTTAGAAATATTTGGCCAATTCTATATTTCGTTAACTTTAGTGTAAACATATGCGGTTGCACATAAACAGAGATCAGACAGAATGTATTATGAAAATAATGAGTACCAGGATAATGATACCGATAATGATACCAATAATGATGATGATAATGTTAATGATAACTGACAATATCATTGCTGTTATTTAAAAGGAATCTAATGATGATTATGAAAACCATAGTAGCAATGACGATAATGATGGTACATGAATGATGATATTAATAACGATAATGATGATGATTATGATAATGATAATTATGATAAACATGATATCAATAATGATTTTCACGATAACAAAAAAATAATCATGATAAGAATGATAATGATGATAATAGTAGTAATAATGAGAAGAATTGAAATAAAAATGTGATGTTAATGATAATAATTGTGAGAATTATAACGATAATAATAATGATAATAATGATTGCAATAATGACAATAATGATAACAACAACATCAACAATGATTATAATAATGATAATGACAATAATCATAGTGATTATGATAATAATGATACTAATCATAATGATAAGGATAATAATCATAATGATAAGGATAATAATCATAATGATAAGGATAATAATCATAATAATGATAATAAAAACAATAATAGTAATAATGGTAATAAAATTATATGATAACGATAGTCATGATAATAATAATAATAATGATAATAATAATAATGATAACAATAATAGTAATGATAATAATAGTAAAAATAAGAATCACTATAACAATAATGATGAAAATAATTAAAATAATAATGATAATACTATTAACGATAATGATAGTGATAACATTAATAACTCTATTGGTAATAGTAATAATGATAATGATAATTACAATGATAATAATAATGATAGAGATAGTAATATTAATGATAGTAATAACAATGAGAATATTAATAACAATAATAATAATAATAGTCATAATGATGATAATACTAATCATTACAATGACAAAAGTTATATTGATTAGAAAAATAATAAGTACTATTATTATTGTTACTATTATCATTGTTATCATTATTTTCATTATTATTGTTTTTATCATTATAATGATAACAATAATGACAATAATAATGATGATGATAATAATGATAATGATGATGATGATGATGATGATGATAAAATTGACAAT
>NW_020872029.1:40065-45977 GCF_003789085.1 Penaeus vannamei
TTCAGGGCACGGCCAGTGTTTACTCTTGCTCTCCCCAACAGCTGCTTCCCTCTCCTCCCCGCCCCTCCCCTTCCCCCAACCCTTTCCATCTCCCTTCCCCTGCCACTCTTTCCTCTGTCAACAAACCTCATTTTACCCTAGACTGTCCATCTCCCTCTTCTTCCCTTTCTAGTTTCTTTTTTGAGATGCTGCAAGATTTCCTCTCCGTCTTTCCTTTCTCCTCCCATTTTCCTTTTCTCTTTTGTTCCCCCTCCCCTTTGTTCCCCTCCACTTTTTTCCCCTTTTCCTTCCCTTTCCACTTCCCCTGCCCCCACCCCTTATTTTTTCCCCCTACCCCTTTCCCTCTTTCCCCTTCCCCCTCTTTTTCCCCTCTCCCTTCCATTCCCCTTCCCCCCCCCTATTTTCCCCTACCCTTTCTCTTTTCCCCTTCCCCTCCACTTTTTCCCCTTCCCTCCCCATTCCCTTTCCCTCTTTTCCGCACCAATACCCGACCAAGTTGACAATGTAACCTGGAAACAAATCGCTAATTATGAAAGCTTGAGAAGAGGACAGCTGCTTTGGCCTCGTGCGAATTCAAAGCAGACGCTCAATTGCAAACACGTGATCAAAATTGCATATATTTTTTAAACATTTTTTTCGCTTTCCGTTGTCATATTGTTTGGGGGATGGGCAGGGAGGGATAGAGGAGAAGGGTAGGAATTGGGGAGGGAGGGTGGAGGGTAGGAGGGAGCGAGGGAGGGAGGAGGGAGGGAGAAGAGAGAAGAAGGGAAGGGAAAGGAAGAGAGAGAGAGAGAGAGAGAGAGAGAGGAGAGGAAGAGAGAGAGAGGAGAGAAGAGGAGAGAGAGAGACAGAGAGAGAGAGGGATACACACACACACACGCACATACATATGCATGTGCGTGTGTATGTATGTATATATATGTGTGTATTTAACAGTTAAGGCCGGAAATGTGAATACCTCTTTGAAAAACTAATGTATGAACTGTTATCATAATTTACATAATTTCCGGGCCCCGAGCGAGTTAAATTTGTGGTCGGGAGTCAAAGAACAACTTTATGCAATTATAACAGCCCAACTCGGCTACATATCATGCGAAATACACATGGAACTTGTCATCAATTTACCAAAAAGCAATTTAACGTAATTAGCGAAATATTGATGTTGTGAAGAGAAAAAGGGAGAGAATGTTGAAGGAAAGAGGGAGAGATAGAGAGAGAGCGAGTGAGAGAAAGAGAAGAAGAAGAGAGAAGAAGAGAAGAAAGAAGAAAGAAGAGAGAGAGAGAAGAGGAGAGAGAGAGATGAGAGAGAGAGAGAGATTGAGAGAGAGAGAGAGAGAGAAGAGAGAGGAGAGAGAAGGAGAGAGAGAGAGAGAGAGAGAGAGAGAGAGAGAGAGAGAGAGAGAGAGAGAGAGAGAGAGAGAGAGAGAGAGAAAGAGAGAGAAAGAGAGAAGACAGAGAGAGAGAGAGACAGAGAGACAGAGACAGAGACAGAAGAGAAAAGGTAGACAGAGATACAGAGACAGACAGACAGACAGACAGAAAAAAGAAAAGAGACAGAGACAAACAGACAGACAGAAGAAAAGAGATAGAGATAGATATAGAGAGAGAGAATTATAGCCAGGCCGACAGAACGAGATAGAGGGAGGAAGAGAGAGAAAGAAGGAGGAAATGAGAGAGAAAGTGAGGAAGAAAGAGAGAAAGGAAGGAAGAGAGAGAGAGAGAAGAAGAAGAAGAAGAGGAGAGAGAGAGACAGAGACAGACAGACAGACAGACAGACATGCAGAGGATAACACGGCATGAACCCAAACAGAACGAGGCAAATGTCACTTTCCTGAGTTTGGAAAACGTATTCCCTCATTACGCTAGGATACACAAACCCTTACTTGCTTACCTGCTTGTCTGCTTGCCTCCCTTCGTCTGCTTCCCTGCTTGCCTGCCTCTGCTTGCTCGCTTGCCTGCTTGCCTCCCTTCGTATGCTTCCCCGCTTGCCTCCCTTCGTCTGCTTGCCTGCTTGTCTGCCTCTGCTTGCTCGCTTGCCTCCAGGAGCTTTCATCCTGAGGAGTGAAGGATGGCATCTGTTTGCTTGAGGAAGACGTCTTCTCACTTCGCTGTCTTGCTTGAGGAAAGCATGGAGTAAATGGCTTCTTTTCTTCCTTTGCTTGGGTTGTTTTGAGTCTTCTGTTTTTTGTTCTGTGTAATTATTTAACATTTTTTTTTTTTTTTTTTTTTTTTTTTTTTTTTTTTTTTTATGTTTTTTTTTTAGTAGTTTTTTTAGTAGTTAGTAGTTGCTATTCGAGGCTAGTAATTATAGTAGTGAAATAGGTAGTGAGTATGTGAAAAAGTAGACGTGGTAGTAGTAAGGTGTGTGGGATGGAGGAGGAGGACGGTGTGCCCAGGGCTGACGCTCAAGTGAGTCGTGAATTATTGGCAATATTTGTTACAATAGTTCCTTTTGGATTGTTAAGATTATGTGTTGTTGTTTGCTGACTATTTTCCGAGTGTTTGGTCGTCGAACTGCTTCTAAGTTAGGTGCATGTTTAAGGCGCGACTTCTGCATCAGGCTATTATTCCCAGCGATGTGTTCGGCTTAAGAGTTCTCGTGGCGGGCTGTTTTGATGGCCCATTTTTCAGAGGTTGTTTTCTGTGTCTTTTTTCTGGTCCTGGTACGCTTCCAGGCTTGTTCGGCTCGTTGCTGTCGGCCTGTCTCGGGCGGGGTGCGAATTCACTGGATCCTCCCCTCCCCCTCTTCCCTGCGGCTGCTCGGAGTTGCTCAGCGCCTGAATCGCGAGGCGCTTCCGCGTGACGTCCCACGCCTCCTCCGTCTTGGCGTGACCTATACTTGTATCGCTTCGCGTTTCGCTGCTTTCTCGCTGCTCCCACTCCCATCTCTGTTCCGTCTATTCTTGACGCTGTTTAATGCCGCCTCTTACCTATGGATAATTCGGCTACTTCCTACTATACTTATTTTCTTTATTTACTATAACTACTTGTTTATCTCCCTTACCTCCTTTTCCCTTTTTTTTCTTTTTCCTCCTCCTAGCCTCTTCTGACCTCCTACTACTTAACTTTCTCTTCCCCTCTAAACCTCCTCCTCCCAATTTTCTTTACTACTCCTACATTCTATTACCTATTGTGATTTAGTACTTTCCACTCATTTACTTCTAGCTACTTATCTTACTTACTTACTACTTATTTCCTTCCTCTCCTTCCTCCTTCTCCTTCCTCCTCTCTGCCTTCCTGATTACTATTGCCTCGCATACTACTACTACCTACTTCCTTTATTCTCTATCTTTTTTCTTCTAGTTCTTCCCTTTTGATATTTCATCCGCCACAATCTCATTTACTTACAACCTACCTTTATCCCTATTTTCTCCCTTCTATCTATCTACTTTGTCATGTTTCTCGTTGGTTACCATGCTGTATCTTACCCTCCTATACTTAACCATTCCCCCGTGTCTCTCATGTTCTTGGTTTCCCTACTTACGTACTTTACTTACTTTATACGACCTCTCCTTTGATTCAATTCGCCTTCCCCTCTCTCGTCTATCAACTATCTCCAACTCACTCCTCCACCTACTCACCTCGCCCCCTCTATAACATGTATCTTTCTTCTCTTTTCTCCTCCATCTATTTTTCTAATATTCATTATCTCATTATTTCCTTCTATCACCCCTTCGATATTCATTATCCTATACACTCCCATCCAATCTCTCTCTCTCTAATTCCCCGATTCCGCTTCTCTACGGTGTGATTTTTAACTTTTTACTACATCTCGTCATTCCATCATTCACTCTTTCTTCTTTATTCTGATATCTATTCCTATTATTATTACTAACATTATCTCGCTCGCCCTCTTTTTTTTATCATATCGTTATTTATTGGATTTATTATCTCATCACTTACATATTATTTATTACTTATTATTTGATTATTTTTCCTATTATCAACTTTTATCATTATTTATCTGTTATTGCTATTTTCATGTTCATTACTTTATTAACGATCTTTACCGATGATTGAATATGATGTAATTCGCCGTAACAACTCGGCTATTTCGCTGCTACTTCATTTATTCATTTATTGTTATCACTTTGTCATGGCTAATGCAATTGTCCATTCGTTAGCTTCACTGTTTTTTACTGACACTTATTTTTTTCTTCTAGTTTCTAAAATGTTACCATTAACTTTTATCCCTTATTATATCTTTTATATTTATTGCTTCTCTTCACTTCTCTTCTCCTTTCCCTTTTCGCCTTTTATTTTCATTTTTCTCTCTCTTGCCTCCTCCTCCATATTCTTCCCGATACTTCTAATTATTCGTCAGTAATTACATATGTTGTTTATATCCATCCTTATTACTCTCTTATGTGCTGCTCGTCGTTATGTGTGTGTGCTGTTGTGTGTGAGTGTGTGTGTGTGTGCTGTTGTGTGTTGTGTGTGTGTGTGTGTTTTCGTCTGTCTCCTTTGTCCGCTTCTTCTTCGGTTCCTACCTCCTCCTCCCTCTGCTCGTGCGGTAGTCCTTCCCCTTTCGTCTCTTCACTCGCTTTTCCCTTCTGCTCTGGTGGGCCTTCCTCCTGCTTTCGTTCCGCTTTCCTGTGTGTGCGTTTTTATTCCGCTTTCACCCTCTTCTTACCTCCTCTTATCCTCATCCCCTTATTCCGCTCCTCCCTATCTTCCTTCACTTCCCTCCATTCATTCCTATTTCCTACTTCCCTTCATTCCTCTCATATATTCTACTTTTACTTCCTCTCTTCCTCCTACTTCCTCCCTATTCGTTACCTTTACTACTTTTCCTCCATTTTATCCCTGTATTACTCCCCATCCTCCTCCTCATTTTATGTAATTATTATGATTCATACATAAACACACACACACATCCACCATCACACACACTACACACAACCCAGACGCGAAGCCGATCACGACAGAATCCAACTGAAGCCAACAAAAGACACACGACGCACAACATTCGACCACGCACAACAACACAAACTCAGACGCCTGGAAAATTATCAGTACCAGTATCCTAATGGAATAAATTTCCCCCCGTGCTATATATTATATAGTGATAGTACTGCGTGGATAATTTTAACTTCACTGTGAACTTTATGATATTAATTTTCAGTATTATCTCGATAGAGGGCATGAGTCCAGGGGTATTGTACGTTCAGAAAGTGTTTGACGGAGAGATTGACTTTGTTACTAGGGGAAGGTATATGTGTACCGCTGGATATCGACGGCAGTCGATAGGATACTTTTATGGGAAATTCACAGCGAAACTCGGCATTTTACACTGACCCTGGGAAATGATGTGGGGAGAAATTCACCCAAACCTAGGGAAATTTTCCTCGACCCAGGAAAATTTTCCCCCACGCTCCGCCGACACGCACAGACAGACAAGGAAATTACCCAGAAAGGCGCTCTATTTTCCCCGACCTGAAAAAGATTCTTATTTCACCAAAAGTCACGTGTTTTCGAATACACCAAAGAGATAAAAAAAAAAAAAAAAAAAAGTAATAAATAATAATAATAAAATAAAAGAAAGAAAAGAAAGCCAAAAAAAAATAGAAGAGAAATTGTGATGTGAGAGTAAACCTTTTAAGACAAAGGAGCAAAGTTTGCCTAATTAGCATAAATGATAAACTGCCACGAGAGAGTATACCTCATTAACTTTAAACTATAACCTGATTTAAGCTTTTTTTTTTTTTTTTTTTTTTTTTTTTTTCTTTGTTATCTTTTGTTATCTTGTTATCTTTTGGTTATCTTCTCTGTTCTTCCTTTCCCTCTCTTTTCACCTCCTCTTCTTCCCTTCCCCTCTCTCCTTCTCTGTTGCCTTCCTCATCCTCCTACTTCTTCGCTTTTTACTCTCCTCTTTCCTCCGTTTCCCTCTGCTTTCGCGCTTTCTCCCTCTT
>NW_020872030.1:12500-20000 GCF_003789085.1 Penaeus vannamei
TATAACTGCACATTAGCACATGGCGATGATCATTGCCGATATTCAACATGCAAAAAGTCACACATAGATGGCGTATTACATATAATACTGACGGATGATAGTGGATATTCAGGTTGAGGTTATATAGATAGCGATTCAATAGCTATCAGCGAGCTCGTGCGAACAGATAAAAGTACTATAGCCCTAGAGGCACATAATGGCCGCTCAGCATGACCCGCGGCGAAGCGACTAACGCTCCCGAATCGGAATCCCGATGAATAAATTAAACCTAAAAAATAGTAATTCAATTAATATGATACCATAATATATAAAATTGTAGTATATATATATATATAGATGTGATATGTATATGAGTAGTAAAAGTGTAGATGTATAGTAATGTAATGTATATGTATGTAAGTGATATTATAATGTATTTATGTATATGTATTATAGTATAATATAATTAGATAATGTATAGATAGTATCGTATAGTAGGTAGTATATAATACATACGATACAGTATATAGTATATTATTAAGTTAATTACATATAATAATAATATCAATAATGTAGATATATGTATATATATATATATATATAATAACTATATATCTAATTATATTTAAAGTAATATATCAGTTATAGTATAATTATAAATATATTCCCTTATTCATATAAATCTATATTATGTATTAAATATATTTATAGTTATATATATACTTATATGTTATATTATACATATTATATACATAGAATATAACTCATATAACTTAATAGTTCATTAAGTCATAATACAATATATTAATTATATAATTATATAATTAATAATAATTATGTTATAAATATAGATATATCTGTATATTTGATATAATATATAATTTGGATTATATCGAAATCAATACATACATATATATAATATAATAATATATAATATATGAATTATATATATCATATTACTATAATAATTTATAATTTCTATTATAAATATTATATAGTATATGGTTATATAATATGTATATACTATATCTATTAGTATATATTATTAATATATATATCTTATATATAGTACTTATAATTATATATGTAATTACGTATATATTTTTAGCGAGTCAATACTATGGGTGTATACCATCACTACCCCACAGTATACTCACTCACTATACTCTTACTACGTCAACATGCGACTGATAACACTATAACATCTAGTATAAACTATTATATGTACAGTACATATATAACGTATTACTTGAGACATATACTATGAAGTATGAGACAATGATACATGTAATGATGGACTATATTATATATATAAATCTAGCACATCCGTCATATAGTATAATAAGTATACTAGTAAATATTGATTATATATATATAAGTAAGATATAACTATCACCCTAATCAGACATTATGCACTAATCAAAAACCACACAATAGACTACTAGTAAACATGTGATGTAGACCCCCACACACACATAAACAATACGACACACAAACCCTCGACACAGTAATATCCACACCCTAAACACATCAAACACCACACACAGCATATTATCACAACACACCAAGGCTACGTTAACCACCAACTACACCAACGACCACACAACGACAATGGATCAGCACAACACACAACACCATCACACTTCACACACGTAGCATATATACTATACATATATATACTATACACACACAGTTATCAAGCTTATTAAAAATTTATAACATTAATACCCAAACAATAATATATATTATCATAATTATAGTGATATAAACTGAAGTATATAGACCATAATAAATTACTGAAGTATGTGTGTGGTGTGTGTGTGTGTGGTGTGTGTGTGTGATGGTGTTATGTGTGTTGTGTGTGATGGTGCTGTGTGTGGTGCTGATGTTGTGTGTGCTGTTGTAGTGTGTATGCGTGTCGTGTGACGCTGTTAGCTGTATGTGTGTGTGTGTGATGATGGTGTGTAGTGGCTGTAGCTGTTCGCTTGTGTGGTGTGTCGCGGTCTATGTGCCATAATGTAACTACCCACACCACACAACAACGAACAATGATCTCAAGCACATGTACAATACTCAATAAGCATATATATACACATATACAAAGTACACTATATTTATATATATAATCAAATAATTATATATATATTATAAATAGTATGTGGTGTGTGTTGTAGTGTGTGTTGTGTGTGTGTGTAATTCGTGTTGGTGTTGTGTGTGTGTGTGTATTGATGTGTGGTGTTGTATGGTTGTGTGTGCTTGATGCTGTGTGTGATGTCGTGACTGATGTGGCATGTGAGTTAGTAGATCGTATAGCGTATGTGTGTCGATGACCCTGTCGTTCGTCGCGTGACTGACTCAGGTGCTGGATCGATCAGTGTTCGGTGGCTAGATTTTCTGTAGTGTCGTGGATGCTGTATGTGTATTGAGTGCTATGTGTAGCTAGTCTACTCAGTGTGTGTGTGTGTGTGCATATGCACTATGTAATAACATGTACCAGCTGATACGGCTACAATATGTAATATAATATAATTATAGTATATATATAAGTATATAATATAATTATAGCTATATACATATAGCATATATATATTGAATATATAGGTGCATGTGTGATGTGTGTGTGTGTGTGTGTGTGGTGTGTTGTGTGTGTGTGTGTGTGTGATGTGGCTCTACTGATGTGTGTGTCGCTGATATCGATCCCACCACCCCTTCTCTGTGTGTGTGCATCGCTGTGTGTGCTGCTGTGCTATGATATCGGTCGATGTGTGTGTTAGCCAGTGACGAGACTGTTGTACATCACACCCGATGAGATAGATGTGACTGACACCCATCGGACGGTTAAGTGACTCGATCAGATTAATTAGGTGATAGGGGAGAGTTTGTGTTGGTGGAGTAATGTGGTGTGTGGATGTGTGAGTTGTGAGTATGTGGATGTGTGTTTGGTAAGCATGAGTTATGGTGATTAGATGAGTGAAAGGATGAGTAGTAATAGGTGAGAGTGGGATAGAGAGGAGATAGTTGTAGAGGCTTGGAAATGGAAAGAGTGTAATATGTGTGAAAATTGGTGGGATGTGGAGGGTAAGGTAAGGTGGGTAGGTGGTAAGCTTAGGTTGGGTAATGTAAATTTATTTGTGAGTAATGGTGAAGGTATAGATTGTAGTAGGTGACACTAATTCACCTAGGAGGCGAATAATATATATTAATCAATAAATGAGTAGATTAATAAGAGATGTAGAAGATTATTAGAAGTTAATGATAAGTAATAGAATAGAATATGATGATAAAGGAATATATAAAGATAAGAGATTATATAAATGTAGCGGATGGATAACTGTAGAATAATAGAGTATGATAGGAGGAGAGTACTTATAGGTATTGAGTGGTATTATTTGGTGGATGAGTGGATGGATTAGGTATTGGTAGCTGGGTAGAGTGATTAAAGTAAATTTGTGGAAGTGGGGGTCAGTAGTACAGGCCATAACGTATTTCTTATAAATGTACCCGAGTTAAATATTAAAACGATATACATAGTGTAAAGGTATATAATATCCAATAGAGAGTGATAATATAACGATAATAGTGTGTAGTTATATCTAGTAAGCGTCTTATATTAAGTATATGTAAATAACAATGTGGTAGCATTAAATATATATAGTATGAAATAATATGTATATAATTGACGAAGTATAAAGATATATTAAAGTATAGAAGTATAGCTACAGGATAGTTAGGTTTGCTCTTATATACCCTCAATACGTATAAAATAAGCTAATAATAATAGTAAATAATATATACCATTATAAATATAAATAATAATATAAGAATAATAAATAATAACAACAAAAAAAAATATGATAATAAAATATATATATATATATCATATATAATAATAAATTATAAAAAGAATTATAATTAATACAAGACCAACAAATAATAAATATTTATATTTAATATAATATAATAACTAATAGATAATCAATAATTAAACAGTAATAGTATATTATCGTGTAGTAGTATAGATATATTAGAAGTAGTACTGTATACATGATAAACATATAACAAACTGCAACTGAATATATAATATAAGAATAATTGGATATAAAATAAAATATAATATATATATCAAACATAATATATAATCATATTAACAACAACACACACACCACACCACCACACACCACCACACAAACAACCACACACAAACCACACAATATATCATTAAACCACTACACACATACTAACTAAACCATAACTCACTATAATTAATAAAATTGATAAAATAAATTAGAGCGTAGATAGTAACATATTGGAATAATACAATAGATAAATAAATAGTAACTAATAATAGTAGAAAGAAAAAATAGACGTAGCTAGACGGGACGTCTGACGAAGAGCCAGACAACACACTCACACTATATCACAGATCAGCCTATACACTCGAACTAAAATGATGCAACAGGCAGCAAACAGCGCAGCGCAGCAAGTGATGAAAGGAATAGGGAAATTGGAGAAACAAGTTAAGAGATGACAGTATTAAGATGAGTATATGAGGTATTGAATAATGCTAGAAGACAATGAGGTAGGCTTGATGGTAGTTGAGATTAGTGTAGCTAGAAGATAATAATACAAGTCAGAAGGTAGAGAGGGTACATATAAGTTGGATGGCAGTGATCAGTTGAATAGATATCGGAGTAGGAAGGAGTATGAGGAGATATAGACTGTGTAGTAGGTAGTTGTATACATTGGGATATTGGACGAGAGATACGACAATCTAGATATGAGAAGATGATGGGGATAGAGAAGTGGAGGTAGTGATTGTTGAGTTGGTAAAATTGAATGTGATAGTAAGCTGGTGAGGAGGACGATGGGTTGGATAAAGTTGAGGGGAAGAGTAGATGGAGTCCGTGTAGTATTATGAGTGTAAGTAGAGATAGAGGATGAGGTGAAAGGTATAGACTTGTGGAGGATAAATTAGGGGAAATACATAATACTGATATCACCATGTTATCTACCATTAGATAGCGCAATGTATATGACAATAATAATGCGGATGTGCGAGATGAATATGGGATGAGGGATTTGCAACAAACCACACACACGCTAGTATACTTAATTACTATAAAAGAGTAATATTACATGAGAATTAATATAGTAGTTTAGGGAATATGATGTAGAGGTAAGATCTGTCATGCATGATTCTGGAGCTATATAAGTATATACCGCCGTATCTACTATTAATAAGTAAACATAATATATAACATATGGGCGTGTGATGTAGTGTGTGTGTAGTAGTCTGTGGTGTGTGTAGCTCGTCTCATCCTGTGGCATACTAGTACTATCGAACTGTATCAGCTTAGTAGAACTGTAATACCACGCAACACAGTAAGTACCAAAACACGAAGTATCACAACAGAACGCGTTTTAAGTAATAGTAGTACCACAACAGCATATAATATGTTGAGGATAAGGTTATGGATGAGTAGTGATGAATTTTGGTGAGTATGGTTTGAAGGAAGGTATGGCAGGGGTGTGGAGGGTGGAAGGGTAGTGTACTAGGAATGTATCTGTGACATAATAATATTGATCACCAATCTAGATTCTACACTGAATACTTATATATATATTATTCAAATCTATAATGAACACTCCAACAGATACATAGTACATGATAATAACCGGAATTTTATGATATAAGCTACATATTCATCATGACACATACTAGTAGTAATCCATAAAGACTACTCCTGAATAGTATAACGCTCAAACTATATAGATAAACCCACACTCTATGATACTATAAGTAATCACTATAATATTAATCTGCTATATATAAAATATTATATAGTAGTACGTGATGCGTATTTGACAAGAGATAGTAAGCGAAAAGTGACACGGTTAAGGATGAGGGATGTGCTAGAATGTAGTTGAACTAGGGTGCAGAGCTTTAGAGGTAGTAAAGGTCGGAAATTGTAGGTAGGTTGTTTAATATAATATATAATATTAATATATATATTAGTATTTAGGTATAGGTTGATAAGTGGGAGTTTGATGATTGATGTAGTATAGTGATAGGTGATTGGAGGATGGGAAGGTGATAATGAGGGGGTATGTAATAATAATCAAAATATATAATAACATAATAATAATATTATAATATAATACTATATAAAGATATAAAACATAATAATATAAATAATAGATACTATATTACAATTAATATTAGGAATTAAATACCTGTATACGAAAAAACACAAAATTATATAATAAAAGAATATATATATAAATAATATAAATATAATAATAATATAGTATATATGTAATATTATAAAAACAAATCATACATACATAATAACATAGATAAAAAAAGATATACTATTAGTATACTAATAATATACAGTAATATATAATATATATATATTTATAACTGTAATAAGGCAATAATAAAATTAAATAATAAAATATAAAATATAAATAAATATTATATCGTCTTAATATATATAATATGTAATATAGATTGATATGTATATATAAATCTAATAATTATACAATATCAATAAAACATATATAATATATACTATACAACCCTAGGCCACTAATCATCAGTACTATATATATATATAGTCCTATATAATACCCCTATATACTACAATAATAATACACGATAAACACGCTCATCTAGAATCGCACATACCTCGCCCCCTTCATACGATAAGTACACGTCACTCAAACGAAAGCCTACCCATTACAAGAATAAGAATCATATATTATAATAAATACATACTGTGGCGTGTAGGGTACTAACAGGGTGTAGCATAACATATATATCCGGGATATACCGGTAAGAGCACATTCAGGTATATACCTGAGCGATTATCAAACACTATAGTTATATATATAAGTGTGATATTAAATTGATACCAAATACACATATTTATGATAGATACATATAATACTCATAACGAGAGGTCAACATACATATTACTACTATATAGGATAATATCTATATTTAAGTATATTCTAATAGGTAACGGACTTAAGTATCTATTAATGATGCGATGTTGAGGTTATATCGTACTCCCCCTGTAGAGTAACCATGGGAGTATGTATACTACTATGAATAATATGAAGTAACTAAGCCTATGGGCATTTTACGATAAGAGACCAAGAATGCAAAAAACATTGGTTTTGCAATTTAAGCCTCGGCCTCAGATAGACGAATGCAAACGAGTGTTAATAATAATTAGCATATATTCTTACAAGATCGAACAAAAAAAATGAAGTCATAAATCAGACGATTCGATCAATCAAGACAGTAGAACCATAAAGCATATAGGAAAAACATTAAATTGAAGGCAGAAACAGGCAAGCATCGCTGGAGACACAAGGAGCAGAAGAGTGAACTCTTTTATTTCTAAAACGTGGCATATTAATGCGCTGCGTCGATAGCATACAGCAAGTCAATGGCAGACATTACTTATCTTATATATTCTCTACATGTTTTCCCGAGGGAGATGGCGGCTA
>NW_020872030.1:25000-27500 GCF_003789085.1 Penaeus vannamei
TATATATATTATTATATATCTATATATATATATTTATATGTATATATTATATATATATATATAGTATATATATAATATTATATATATATATATATATATGATAATATATATATTTATACTATATATATACAGAAAGAATACGTATGTATGCATTAAGCACATGGTGGAATTGCATGGAGAATACATTTGAATGAGAAGCCCACAAAGTTGATGACAACCCTGCAAAAGAAAGGAAACGGGACAAATGAAAGAAGAATAAAACAGAATCTACCTCTCCCTCCTACCACAAATAAAAAAAAGGCGAGAAACAAGACCCTCAAAAAAAAAAAAAAAAAAAAAAAATCAAACCAGAAAATCCAAAACCTCCTAAAAAAAAAAGAAAAAACAAGGAAAAAAAGTAGAATATGTAAATAAATAAATCGAAGAAAACGGGAAATCCGGGGAATGGTAGGAGACCCTCGGCCAGAATCTGAAGCTCGGAAAATATCCTCATCCACCTTCTGGGTGAGCTTATGGGCGCGGAAATCGATGGGGACATCTTTGAGCGAAATTCCAGTCTAATAAGAGGAAGAGGGGAAAGGGTAGAGGAGGAGGAGGAGGGAAAGGAAAGGGCGAGGAGAGGAGAAGGGGAGAGGAAAGGTGAGGAGGAGAATGAAAAAGGGGAAAAGGGGAGGAGAAGAAGGAGGGAGGAAGGCGGGAGGGAGAGAGGAGGAGAGAGGAAGGAGGAGGGAGAGAGGAGTAGAGGAGGAGAGGAAAGGGGAGGGAGTAGAACAGGAGGAGAGGAAGGGGAGGCAGGTGGGAGAGGAGGAGGAGATGAAAGGGGAGAGGAGGCAGGGAGGAGAGGAAAGGGGAGGGCAGGTAGAAGGAGGAGAGGAAAGGGGGAGGAGGGAGAAGAGAGGGGGAAAGGGAGGGGAGAAGGAGGAGAGGAAAAGGGGGAGGGAGAGGAAAGGGTGAGGGAGGAGAAGGAAAAGGCGGAAGGGGGAGGGGAGGAGAGGAGGATACAGAAAGGTGCGGAGGGAGGAGGAGCGGAGCGCAGCAGAGGGCAGGGGAGGGAGGAGGAGGAGCGAGAGGAAAAGGGGAGGGAGGAGAAGGAGTGAGAGGAAGGAGGAGGGAGGGAAGGAAGAGGGGAAAGGGGTAGGGAGGGGGAGGAGGAGAGGAAAGGGCGTGTGGGAGCGAGGAGGAGGAGGGAAAGGGGGAGGAAGGGCGGAGGAGGAGAGAGGAAAGGGGGAGGGAGGGAGGAGGAGAGAGAGGAAAGGGGGAGGGGAGAGGAGGAGAGAGGTAGGGGAGGAAGGAGGAGGAGGAGAGGAAAAGGGGGAGGGGAGGAGCAGGAAGAGGAAAAGAGGGAGCCGGAGGAGGAGAGAGGAAAGGCGGGAGGGAGGAGGAGGGAGGACAGAGGAAAGGGGGAGTGGCAGGAGGAGGGGAGAGGAAAGGGGTGAGGGAGGGGGATGAGAAGGGGAAAGGGGAGGGAGAAAAGGAGGATAGGACTAGGGGATGAGGAGGAGGAGGAGGAGAGGAAAGGGGAGGGAGGGAGGAGGATGGAGGGAAAGGGGGAGGGGAGGAGGAAGGAGGAGAGGATAGGGAGGAGAGGAGGAGGAGGAGAGGAAAGGGGTAGGGGAGGAGGAGGAGAGGAAAGGGGACAGGAGGAGGGGAGAGGAAAGGGAGGAGGGAGGGAGGAGGAGGGGGGAAAGGGGGGAGGGAGGAGAAGGAGGAGAGGAATAGGGGGAGGGAGGAAGCGAGGATGGGAGAGGAAAGGGGGGGGCGGGGAGGAGGAGAGGGAAGGGGAAGGGAGGAGGAGGAGGAGAGGAAAGCGGGGAGGAGGAGGAGGGGAGAGGAAAGGGGGAGGGAGGAGACAGGAGGAGCAAGGGAAAAGGGGAGGGGAGGAGGAGGAGGGACGGGAAAGGGGCAGGGGGAGAAGGAAGAGGGGAAAGGGAGAGGAGGAGGGAGGAGACGGAAAGGGGGAGGGAGGAGGAGTGAGGAGAGGGACAAGGGGGAGGAGGAGAGGAGGAGAGGAAAGGGGGAGGGAGGAGAAAGAGAGAGAGGAAAGGGGGGGAGGAGAGAGGGAGGGGAGAGGGGAGGGAGGGAGGAGGAGGAGAGGAGAGGGTGGATGGAAGGATGGAGGAGGAGCAGGAAAGGGGGAGGAGGAGAAGGAAAGAGGGACAAGGAAAGGGGAACAGTGAGGGGGAGAGGAAGAGGGGAAAGGGGAGGGAGTGAGGAGGAGAGGGAAAGGGAGAGGGTAGGAGAAGGAAGAGGGAAAAGGGGGAAGGAGGGAGAAGGAGGAGAGGAAGGGGGAGGGAGAGGAGGAGGAGAGGAAAGAATAGGAGGGTGGAGGGGAGGGAGGAGGGAAAAAGAGAAATAGAGGAGGAATCAAAAAGGTAAGAAAGGGAAAAGAAAAAGAAGGGTAGAAGGGAGGAGGAGAGGAAGGGATAGGGAGGGAATGATAGGGGGAGAGGGGAAAAAGAGGAGGAGAGGAAGGAATGGGAGAAAATGGCAGGAAAGAGGA
>NW_020872030.1:35000-42500 GCF_003789085.1 Penaeus vannamei
AAAAAAGAAATAAAAATCTCCATAAAAATATCCCAATTTCCCTCTCATTTCCCAACCTGTGATTTCTTTTCTATTTATTTTTTATTATTATTATTATTATTTTTTTTTTTACCCATTTACCCAACACAAACAATAACCAACCCCAACCAACAAACATACAAAAAGACGATAAAAAACATAAAAAAAAAAAGTTTCTCCGGAACTGGATGTCAAACTCTCAAGTAATTTTTATTATTTCTGACCCAATGGCGTGACGAAGAGCAGTAGAAAAGAAAAGTGAGAAAGAAAAGAAAGAGGAAAAGTGAGAGAGAGTGAGAATGCGAGTGAATATTTTGCTCTTTTCTTCTCTTTTTTTATATATATTGCAACTTGCAGGTCTTTGCAATGCGTTGGTTTATTTACGAGAATTTATTTCTATTATTTTTTTCTGAGTGATATATTGCTGATCTATTTCTCTGTGTAGTTATATGTTTATTTGTTGATTTATCCAAATATCCGTTTGTTTGTTTTCGACTGTGTATTATGATTTTATTTTATTTTTATTATTTTTTTTTTTTCTTTCTTTTGTTGAATATATATACACGTAGCCTCGAAAGCAAAAAAAAAAAAAAAAAAAAAAAATCCCCATTACTCCCCCCATCAAAATATAAATATAAATAAAAAAAATAAAAATAAAGAAAAAGAAAAAAATGAAAAAGAAAAATCCATAAAAATATCCCAATTTCCCTCTTATTTCCCAACCTGTGATTATTATTTATTTATTTTCTTTATTTTTTTTTTAACCCATTTACCCAACACAAACAATAACCAACCCCCCACCCCCTAACCTCCACCCCCACCCCCCCACCCCAAGAGACCCGAAACCAGTGTCCGTGTACGCGAGACACTTCCCTGCACGTGTCAAGTCACTCATCTTTCACCTCTCACTTCTCCAGGTCGCTTTTGCAGATGTCGCTCGGATGTTGTGGATATAAACAGTGATTTAAGTGGCTTGGGGAGTTCCGTTTTCTTCCCTGAAAAGAGGAGTTTGAAGGGGAGTGGGGAGGGGGAGGGAGAGGAGTGGGAAGACGTGAGGGAGAGAGGAGAAGGAGGGAGGGGAAGGGGAGAGAGTGTTAGGAGGGAGAGGATAGGAGAGGAGGGAGTCAGAGAGAAGTGTGAGAGAGAGGGACAAGGAGGGGTGGTAGGGGGAGAGAGTGTGGGGAGGGAGGGAGAGGGGGGGGAAGACGTGAGGGAGACGAAAGTGTGTCCTGAAAAGAGGGTGAGGGGGTAGTGAGAAGGAGGGGGGAGGGAGTGAGGGAGAGAAAGTGTGAGGAGGGAGGGAGAAGGAGGGAGTGGAGAGGGGAGAGAGGTGTGGGGAGGGAGGGAGGGAGGGAGGGGAAGACGTGAGGAGAGAGGGAAGGAGGGGTGGGTAAAGGGAGAGAGGTGTGGGGAGGGAGGGGAGAGGGGAGGGGAAGACGTGAGGAGAGAGGGAGAAGGAGGGAATAGGTAGGGGAGAGAGGTGTGGGAGGGGGGAGAGGGGAGGGGGAGACGTGAGAAGGAGAGGAGGGAGTGGGTAGGGGAGAGAGGTGTGGGGAGGGGGAGGAGAGGGAGGGGAAGACGTGAGGGAGAGAAGGAGGAGGGAGGGAGAAGGGGGAAGGGAGGGAGGGGGAAGAAGAGAGCAGGAAAGGAGGCGAAGGAAAGGGAGTGGGGGGGGGGGGTGGTTGGTGAAGGGCATTTTGATTCAAATGTGTATTTAGTGTTTTAATAATGCATTATACTATATGTGTGTGTGTTATTATAACATGCATATATTACATACATATATACATATATATATTATAATATATATATATATATATATATATATATATATATATACATATATATATATATATATATATAATATATATATATATATATATATATATATATATATATATATATATATATATATATATATATAATATATATATATATATATTATATATATATATATATATATATATATATATATATATATATATATATATCAAGTGCGTGTGTGTGTGTGTGTATACATTAATTCATTCACATAAAGTAACAGAGAGTGATTCGTGTCTCCAAGACCTGAATCGAATTTCTTAGAAATAAGAATGAAAGCTAAAAAAAAAAAAAGACAAAGAAAACAGAAAAAAAGAAAAAGCGCTCTCCCAAAATAACTTTATTTTCTTTTCTTTTTTCTTTTTCATTTCTTTTAGAACCTTCTTTGCATGCACGATTTTTTCCACATTTTCTCTCCCTCTCTTTCTTTTCATTTTCTTTCTATTATCTATTCTAAGGCAGCCTTTGATATCTCGCCTCCATTGTCAATCAGCTGAAATCGCGTCACGTGACATTCCTCTGAAAGGGGTTGGAGGGTTGATGGGGGTGTTGGGGGGGGGGGTAGGATTGTGTGAGTCATGTCCATGTGCGAGGTTTATTGTGCGTGCGTCGGCCGTAAATATATATATACATACATTTATATATATATATATATATATATATATATATATATATATATATATATATATATGTATATATATATATATATATATATATATATATATATATATATATATATATATATATATATATATATATATACATATATATATATATATATATATATATATATATATATATATATATATATATATATATATATATATATATATATATATATATATTATATGTATATATATGTATATATATACACACACATTTATATGTGTGTGTGTGTATGTGTGTATGTGTGTATGTATATATGTATATACCTGGTATGTATATGTTTATACGTATATGTGTTTGGCTTGACACATAAACAAAACTCACCACGGACCTCGAACCCAAGCAAGCACCTCCCTCAAACACCATAGAATTAGAAAGCGATGGTGTTATGGTGTCGACGATGGTGTGATGTCACTCCTCACAGCTAGCGTGCCATGAACCACGCGAGGCACTCATGGCATGATTACAAGGCGCACCCTTCACCACACTTAAGGGGGGGGTAGGGAGAGAGGGGGGGGGAGTCTGAAGCACCCCTTGGTTTCTGAAAGTGGCTTTGGGATTGTGGGGAGGGGGAGGGGGGAGGGGGGTTGTGGTGACTGGTGTTGATGAATGACTGGTGATGATTAGTGATGGTGGTGACTGACTGGTGACTGATGGTGGTGATGATGGAGTAATATGGTGAAGATTGGTGATGGTGAGGACTGGTGAATGGTGGTGGTGAAGAATAGTAATGATGATTAGTACTGGCAAGGATTGGTGGTGATTGATAGTGATGATTTGAGGTATATGGTGAAGAATGATGGTGATTGTGATGGGTAATAGTGATGCTGATGATAAAAGATGATGGTGATGATTGTTAGTAATGGTGATTGGTGGCGAAGATGATGATCAAGTATAATGATGATGAGTGATGATGGTGACTCCTAATGATGAAAGACTGGTGATGGTGAGGACATAAACTAATCATGCTTGGTTATGGTGACTGGTGATGACAACGAAGAATGATGAATGATGACAACGGTAAGATAAAGAGAAAAAACACAATGGTAATAATGACATTTGCTTTAATTTGCGTGTCTGTGTGTTTGCTTGCGTGTGATTGACGTGTATTTATAGCAACAAGTTCGGCGCTGAATTCATGAATCATCTGTCTGTCTATCTGTGTGTGTGTGTGCGTTTGTGTTGTTAAACAGGAAACACATACACACGCACGCACGCGATGATGATGATGGTGATGATGATAATGATGATATTAATAGTAAGAATGATAATGATAATGGTGATATTAGTAGTAAGAATGATGATGATGATGATAATGATGATAGATATGATGATGATAATAACAATGATAATGAACAATAATAATAATGATTTGATAATAATGATAATAATAATAATGATACTACTACTATTACGATAATACTACTACTATTACGATAATACTACTACTAATAGTAACAACAATAATAATGATAACATTAATAATGATGATGATAATTATGGCGATGATGATGATAATGATGATAATAATGATGATAACGCCAACAACAACAACAGTAATAGCAATATCAAAATCAATAACAACAGTAATAGCAGCAACAGCAAGACCCCCACCAACAGAATCATTAACAACAAAGATAATGAATCTGCCAGCTAGCACACAACACCCTTATGACAGCCCGGCCAACTCCCAACAGCTATTAACAAGTAACAAATAGCCATCATAAAGGCTTGCTATTTCCAGTGTGGAGAGCTTGCTAATGAAAATCATGTGAAAGTCATTAACAATTAGTGTCGCGAATCTGCGTGGGATTCTCGACTTTATGGTTATGGATATTGCGGCCTTGGTAGATGGCGCTGGGGTTGTTAGTTGTAACTAGGTGTTGTTGTTGTTGTTGTTGTTGTTTTGGGGTAAGTGGTCATGTTGTGGGATTTGTTTGTTTGTTAGATTTATTGTTTTGTTTATGATCGTTATTCGTATTATTTTTATTGTTGTTACTACTGTTATTATTGGGCTTATTGTTGCTATCAATATTTTTATTTTATTTTGTTGTTATTACTGTTATTCTTGGGGTTATTGTTGTTATCAATATTTTTGTTTTATTTTATTGTTGTTATTACTGTTATCCTTGGGGTTATTGTTGTTATCAATATTTTTTTAAATTTTATTATTGCAGTTGTTAAAATCAAAGTCTTGTTGTTAATATCATTAATGCCACTGTTTCATCACTATTATCTTGATTCCTAACAAGCTATATAATGCCATTCACTAAATGAACAAGAAAAGAAAAAGAAACATCCAAAATATATCCTCGTGTTAAGAAAAAAAAAAATAAAAAATAAATAAAATAAGTAAATAAAATCACATATGAATGAAATCAAAAGAAAGAACGAAAAAGAATATGAAAGAAGAAAGCAAATCAGTCAGTCAAGAAAGTCAAGACGAGTCACAGCCATTTCTTAGCCAGTCACAAGAAATGAAAAAAAAGAGAGAGTGCGACCCCCCCCCCCCCCACTAAAAAAAAAAAAAAAAAAAAAAAAAAAGTCCACGGGAAGCTCAAGTACCTGTTTCTTCGTCGCTTCCCTAAATCAATGGAGTAATTTGGCCAGGTAATGCTCCCTCCCTCCCTTCCTCCTTACCTACCTACCTATCCAACTACCTCCCTCCCTCCTTTCCTCCTTCCCACCCTCCGTCCCCCCTACCTATCCCTATCTCTATCTATCTAACCTCTATCCTTTCTACCTTATCTATCTCTACCTACCTACCTACCTTTCCTTAATCCCCTTCTCCCCCCCCCCCCCAGGTCATATCCACTTACCCACAACCCTTCCTTATCTCCTCCATTCCCTTGTTTCTTCACTTCCTTCCCTATCTCCTCTGTTCTTCCCCCTCCCCCTTTCCCTCCCTAAATACTAATCGTGTTTTCCTTTACCCCCATTATTCAACCTCCTCCTCCTCCTTTCCTCCTCCCCTACCTATCTCCTCCTATCCCCTCCCCCACCGACATACCCCTACCCCCTCCCCCCTACCTTCTAGCACCTTCTTCACGCCCACCTCCCCCCTCCTCCCTTACAAATAGATACCCCCTACCCCTATCCCCAACTTCCTCCCCCTTCTCCTCTCCCCCACCATAAGTACTTTACGGCAAGGACACGCACAGCATGAGCTCCTTCGCCATTAAGATCGTCGCCAAGAGGTTAATGGTAAGGGGGGGTGGGGTGGGGGTGGATGGGGTTGAGGGTGGGGAGGGGGGAGAAAGTTGGAGTGGAGGTGGGGATGGGGTGGAGGGATGGGGGGGGGTGGAGGATGGGGTGGAATGGGGTGGAGAGGGTTTTGAAATGGGTAGGGTGGAGGGGTTGGATGGAAGGGGTTGGGTGAGGAATAGGGGTGGAGGGAGGGGTTTTGAAATGGGTAGGGTGGAGGGGGTTGGATGGATGGGGTTGGGTGGAGGAATAGGGGCAGGGTGGAGTAGTTGGAGGGGGTTGGGGTGGAGGGATGGGGTGGGGGAATGGGGTGGAGGAGGGTTTTGAATTGGGTAGGTGGAGGGGGGTTGGGGAGAGGATAAGGTGGAGGGGTTTAGGTGGGTTTGGAGGAAGTTGGGGAAAGGGGATGTGTGGAGGGGGTTGGGAAAGGGGTAAGTAGAGGAAAAGGAGAAGGAAGGAAGAGGTTGGGGAGGGTAGGAGTATGTGGTGGAATCCTGGGTGGGGAGGGAGAGGGGGTGGGGTTGAAGGGGGCGGGTGGGGTTCCCTCATTCACAACCTCTCGTTACACTCAAATCTAATTGGTAGTTGGCGAGAATTAGGCAACTCCATGATTGGCTGACGAGCATTTTCTTTCTTTTCATATTCCCTCTCCCTCCCTCTCTTGCTCTCTTATTTCTTTCTTTTCTTTCTTTCTATTTTTTTCTTTCCTCTTTTTCTTTGATTGACGTGCTGGCGTTACCTCCCCCGTCCCCCCTCCCTCCCTCACCCACCTAGTCGGCGCCATCGGGTATGCAAAGGTAGTCGGGTGTAGACGGTGTGTTGTGCGAACGCTCGGCGGCAGATCCGGATTCACGGATTCATCTTCTGCGAACGGGTGGGAAGAAGGAGAAACGTAAATAAGTTCCATTTCTGGAAAGAGAAAGGGCGAGGAAGGGAGGGAGGGAGGGAAGGAGAGAAAGTGAGGGAGGGAGAGAGAGAAATATAGAAAGAGAAAGAAAGAGGGAAAAGAGAGATATTATCGCCCCGCGCGTTTCTTTTGTTTCAAGATGGAGTTCGACCTCCGTCATTTCAGCATCGTCTGCTTTCTGATTCATGTTCTTTCCTTTTTTTCTCTCTCTTTTTTTTTACATATAATTAAAGAAGGTGATGTAATCCATCTGAAATTTATTGCGACCTCGAAATTTCACTCAGACGACATATATATAGCCAGACGATGTTTACCTTTTTTTCTCTCTCTGTTCTCCCCTTCTTTATTATTTTCTGTGAGTTGTTCCAAACCTGTCATTTAAAAGGGGGGAGGGGGTGAAGGAGGCAGGAAAGTGGGCGAAGAAAAGAGAGAGAAAGAGGGGGAGAGGAGGGGGTAGGTGGGTATAAGAGAGGAGGGAAAGGACAAGAAGTTGGAGGATAGAAAAAAAAAAAAAAAGAAAAAAAAACAAGAAATAACAAAAGGCAATGAAACAAGGGAATTGAGGGGTGTCCGTAGCCCCCGTGTTTGTGCGTCTCAAGTGTTGCTATCAATTAGGAGCCACTGAAGGCTATTAACCCCTGAGTGTCGGTCTGATGAGGGGGGAGGGGGGAAGGAGGAGGAAAGGGGGGTGGGGGAGAAGTCTCGCATACCTCTCTCCCTCATACGACTAGTTGCTTTACAAAAGTGGTGCGCGCAAGGCCGATTTGCCGGTCCTCGTCGCCTCGAAGGGAATCGGACGAGTGGTCATTCCGTTCCTCCCGTTTTTGCTTTCAAAATTCAGCTTTGAAAAAAAAAGAAAAAAAGAAAGAAAAGTAAACAAACTT